>MSTJ01000168.1:0-43588 GCA_001956345.1 Ramalina peruviana | reverse complement strand
AGGAGAAGAGGAAGGAGAAGATGACGAAGAAGAGCAGTCAGAGGAGGAATGCGAAGAGGGAGACGAAGATGGGGAGGAAAGGGAAGTTGAAAATACCGAGGTGGGGTACGAAGACGAGGAGGATGAACGAAAGGTCCACTTGTACAGCGAAGGGGCCAGAGGTGACTTGATGGAAGGAAGTGATGCACAAAGTCTAAGTGACAAGGACGAGAACGAGGAAGAGGATGAGGACGAGGACATGTTCGGGACTAATGGAGGCTTTGCCAATGCCGGATTACACGGTGATGCGCTGGACTACACCCCAACATCAAGCCAGCAGGGTCTGGAGTACGATAGAGATACTCAGACCGACGACTTTGAGAGTAGTAGCGAAGCTTATGACGAGTACGATGCGCAACAACATGGTCCTCCGACAATGAGATTTGGGGACTCTCTCATCAAGCATGGTAACACGCAGGAAACGGCTATTGACTTAAGTGACTCGGATGATGAGGGAGAGAACGAAACCTTGGTGGAAGAAGTGAACAGCAGAGCTTCAATCAGGGCGGACAAAATCTGATGAGGAAGTTCATTCGTAGCTTTTATCATAGCATGGAGTCATAGGGCCTTCAGCCTTGAACTGACGATACCATACAAGATATTTCTTGCTTGAACAGCAAGTTCTCGTGCCAGTGTCAGGCGCAAGGRAGCAGAATGAAATYGCCCCCTTTTCTCTTTAGTCATGCTCATCAAGAGACAGCCATGCATCTTCTTGCGCTACAYTCTCAATTTTATGGCAGACGATCAGACCGTATCACGTGAGCATCCATCGGCCCCTTTTGACTGGCTTCATTCTCCCCCCCCTCAACGAGCGGACCATCAGACTGTGCTCATGCCGATGCACACCCCAACCAAAGCCAACTATTAGCCCTGTACTGTCATCGGAGCGACGGCCCATCATGACGTCGAACGAGGTCGTGCAATCTTCATCATGGGTTGTTCCAACCCTCGATATCTAGACACTTCGTTCAGCTAATCAGAATCTAGCCAGTGAGCTCATCGAGACTCGCCGAGATAGCCGACGAGGTCAGACACCGAGGATTGAGCCCGATCGTCTGGCGTGGGCCTCATCAACTAATCTCGCCTCAGGCTTGCAAAGAYGCGTTCGAGGACGATTCGGAGTACGAGCATGACAAAACAACAACATGGAACTCGCGAATCATCGTTGGACTGCCCCTCCCGTAAGCACTGACGTGTTGGCCGTTTGCTAAGCGCTGCCAGTACAGAATCGCACACTTCAAAGTCTGATAGCTGAGACTTYCCCGGATGGGCAGCAAGCTCTGTTCAAGTTCACAGTGACAAGCACAATCATACAACAAGTGTCGGGCAAAAGAGGGATGCATTCGGCTACTGGAGCATTCTGGAACAATGAGCGTGATGGCATGTGGAGYCACAAGTACGAAGAAAGTAGCAAAGGGTTCGATACTATCATAAGCATCACATGGATATCGATTGCTTGATCGAACATCATCGGACGCAAGAGGGGGATGCAGCTGCGGTTGAGCAGCCGGAGAATGTTCGACTTATCTAGTAGCCGAATTTTAACCCGCCATTCGAGCAAACGACCGATCCCGTGCACCAGCCGGCATCCTCAGAGCACAGCATGGCCACAACGCCTGCGATCTCGTGATCGTATCCAGGACGGCCTCCGTCGCGCGGCGCCGCTTGGAAAAACTCCTCTGGGTCGATGCCTTCTCTCTCCTTCATCAATGGYGCTGTCTGTATGAATGGCCTCATGTGCTGCTGGAACTCAGTGCTTGTCCCGTTGTACATATCTGTCGCAACGGGACCAGGGTTGACAGCGTTCACAGTACACCGCTCGGCTAGTTCCCTTGCCCAAGTCCTGGTCATTGATTCGACCGCMGCTTTCGTGCCACCATATACAGTTTGACCCTTGAAGCCTAGGCTTGACGAGACTGAGGAAACAGTGACAACACGACCAGACCGATCTGTGGGCAGATGAGGCATTGCTGCTTGCATCAAAAGCATGGGCCCTAAGACATTGACAGAGTATTGCCAATTGAAGTTTTCTATCGTGACCTCCTCMAGCGGCAGGTTCTGTGACACGGCCGCATTGTGCACAATGATATCGATGCGGAACTTGCCACTGCGTGGGTGGGAGAAGTGGCTTTTCGCCGTGTYCACGACGTGCGCGGGACCATTGGGATTTCCCATGTCGGCCTGAACACCAACGGCTGTGATCCCATGCGTTTCCTTCAATTCGCSCACCAGCTGATCCGTCGTCTGTGCGGATTTGTCTGAGGTGTATCCAAGAACGCACGATGCTCCTTTGGAAGCGAGATTACGCGCAATGGCAGCGCCAATCCCTATACTGATCAGCCCACAGGATGCTGCGGCTCAACGAAGCTCTGCTTACTGACCTCTGGAGCCGCCGGTGATAATAGCGAGCTTTCCCTCCAGTGGTCTTGCACTCGTCATGGAAGATAGGTTKGTCGAAGAGACCCTTTGATATCCTGGACGGGACATGATCATTCAGAAACGGAGAGGTCAGATGAACCCTTCTGGGATGCTCGCAGCCAACGAAACGCWTGTATAAAGTCAAAGACGATSCGGAGTTAGCAAAAGATTGTATAAGTTTAGAAGAAGGTGCAATTGGCAAAAAGCTGAATGCATTCACAGGTAGAGCCGAGCTAGAATGCTAAATAAGGCGCTTATTACCCCACTTGGAGATATCCCTCAGTCCTGCCTCTCCAGCTCTTTGGGAATTGAGCCCATCTGTACTGACGAGAATGTAGGGTCAGCATTGCTATACCCCATATAAGATGCCGAAGATATCGATGGAAAACGGAGCGAACGCGTGACGTCTACTTGAGATGCCAACCAAGGCTCTTGGATCGACAAGCTGTCGTCGCACATATATCTACAAAGCCCATCTTAGCTGCTTTCGAAAAAGCACGGTAGCAGCAAGCTCCGAGCACCATCCGTTCTATTGCCCTACCACGTCCAACAACATTTCTGTACTTTGTCGTCGATCCGAGCATCACATGACGTAACAGGCGACCAGCCTCCCCTTCCGTTGCCCCTTCAATTGCCCTTGTCTCTTCCTCTCCTCTGGGTCCCTAGCGCTCACGTCCCGGTGACCCTTAAGACGAAGTTCACAATCACGGCCGCCGCCAGCGCAACCGCCAAGACTGTAGGTCCGTAACGATCGTCGAACCCCCCCTGGCCCCGTAGCCTAATACTCTTCGCCCGCCAATGGAAAGTGACCAGTGCATAGAGCATCGCTCCCATGGCGACGAGGGTGAATAGCCCCGCGCATATCCGACCGATGCTGTCCCCAAAGTTGAGAAGGCCAATAGCCAGACCGCCCAGGATGACGGTGAAATTGAGCCAGGACAGGAAGGTGCGCTCGTTGGCGAAGAAGACCTTGGGCTCAACCCGCGTCGGAAGAGCGATTCGCTTGCCGGGAGCAGTCGATAGGAGAGGCTGCGAGGACATGCCGGGATGTGCGGTGTAGAGGTTGACTGAACCGGGTGGGTTTTGATGTGGTTCAGCTGAGATGAGTGAGCTCGCAAAGCTCGGGTCTAGGAAACGGTATATACGATGGTGGTGTGATTGTCAAGTTTTGCGTTGGAAAGGGACAGGGACTTTGGGCATGAATCCCAATGTAGCAATGGGCAGCAATTGATGCAATGAAGATGTTGCGATTTGATGGGGTTGCTTGCAACGTAAGATAAGATGCTCTGACGCTCCACACCGGAAGGCGGGGCTCAGGGGGTCTTCCCCCACCCCATCCCGTGCTAATAATAGTCAAGCCCCACTCTCCGGGGCAAGGCGGCCTCAATTAGGACTTAGGAGGCTGCCCGGGAGCAAATGATCATGGGCTTYTCAATAGCATGCAAATCATCCCAATGGCAATTGGAAGTCATAAGTATGCATTTGTTTGCGCCCTAATTTCAGACATCAATCCTCTTCATACCCTGACTAGGATGGAGATCCTTACCCATAGAGTTCCTTKAATTCTGGGATAGGCACAGAGGCAAGGTAAACTATCAKGTGTGCGCGGCCTCTCGTGTCCGAAGAAATCGAGTCTGATGGAGGCATTGTTTCGAAACTCTCCTCCTGCTCCAAGGTTCGCCCCTCCACCAGATCCCTTTTCGACTCATTTAGACCGCCGCGCCTGCACGATGATGTGTTTGTCCCATCCGAACTGCGAGCGGACAGTGAAGACGTTGTGGAATTCTCGGGCGTAGCGGTCTGGCCGAGAACCGCCACGGTCGAGTACTGCCACCATTGGCCACCAGTTTCCTGGATGTTCTTCTTGACGATTTCGACAATACTAATCATCTTGCCTGCCACAGCAAGCTTGGCACGCAAAGCAATCACGGTAGGCCTTTTCTCGTCCTCGGTCAAGCCCACAGGTCTGATGCGATCTAGGATGAGTCGAACCCGATCCTTCATTTTCGCAGACGAGAGAATGGACATGGGGATGACGTGATATTTGTCCATTCTGTGCTCTCTATCAAAAGGACAGCGATCATAGGAGGAGACGCTTGGTTCACTCGGAGCTCTCGAAGTTCSTCAATCCCAGGCTAAAGTTGACMTGATGGTCCATGCAAGCCGCTTGCTAGACACTGGTGTTGCGAGTGCAGTCCCACACCTTGCACATGTTGATACGAGTCGCGAAAGTGTGAGGTGAAAATAGTAGTACCAATACTAGCGTACCGGCTGCTACCGCAGCAATCCCTCAGACCCGAATTAGGCCCATTCCTGCAGCATGCATCCGACGACGTCCCTCCAATCAACAAAGCCAGCGCAATCGTGATGACACTATAAAGTCTCCCCGAGATCGTCAAGACTAGTGAATCCAGTACATCCGTATCCCTTTTCCGTTCCGTGCGCATCGCATCACCACTTCGTCAGAGTCCGTTCATACCTGTGCCAACTCGCCGTCACAGCATTTCACCTCCTTCGAGCGCGAACTTGTGCCACTGCGACGACTTTGACCAAACCCTGCTCGCCTGTTCATTTGTACTTTGCCACACATTCTCAGTGCTCTGGACAGCAACTTTCATTTCAACAATCGCGGCCTGCGGTCAACGCTTCACATACACCTAAAGACAAGACTTAGCCATTAAGACGGCAGGGACGATCTTTCGGCTACCAATTCAATCTTTYCGTCTTCCGCTAGTCACTTGGGCTCTTCGCTCAGCGTTGGAAGAATTTGTACTATCGTAGCAAGAGTGTTCGATCACACSGAGGCAGGCTTGTTTGATCAGAGCCATCTTACGCTCTCCATTTGCGCATTCAAACAGCCATCGCCTTGCCTTACATTGTGCCACAATCGCATGGCATGCTTCATTCATTATGGCCTGCTTCCACCAAAGGTGAARGCCAAGCCCAGGAGGACYCAGTCAAGATGCAAACCCAAGCACAAGCCATCTTCGCATCCYCACCAGATTCAAATCCCGGGTTGAAACGGAAGCGCGGCATAAGTCATGCGACAGCGCCATCMTCAGACCAACCAGAATCAAGATACGCGACGGCCTCGGTCGAGACTACGGCCTTGRGGGTTCAAGTGTCAGAACATGAGAAGGGCACCCAAATGAGTCGAACCGATATGAGCGTTGGAGGCACCCAAGGCTTAAAGACTACAACATCTGATGGTAGGGTCCCTTCTGTGAACTCTGGGCGGTATGCTGCCTCGGATTCATCAGCCCTTACTGGWGTCACCGGCAACGCCACCGTTAGCTCTACCATGGAAAGAACGCGCACGGGGGTACCAAGGATCATCAGCTCAAGTGCTCTTCGTGAAAAAATAGAGTCGCAGTTTAATCTAGAGATCTTACTAAAGCATAGGGAGCTTCGCCTGATCGAGCAGGAGCTTGCAAGATGCTCGGTCTCTCTGGAGCAGCTCCGAAGATGCCAGCTCATACCATATCCCCTTCAGAATTTCGACCTCACAAGCACCGATGGCATCAGCGATGGTACSGGTCTCAAGGAAAACCCCGCCCCACATGCACCTTCCTGGGGGTCCACCAGTGAYCCCTATACTCGGCACTACCGAAGATGGCTAATACCCGATCCAGCCTTCGATGATGAAGTGATCGAACRCCTTCAGACGCCATCAGCTATCAACGGTAATGCTACAGAGCGAGCGACAAGAGGTGCAATGGCAGGATCCAAGGCATTGGGTACATCTGCTCGCTCTCAAAGAGCGTCGATCATCAGTGATTCGAAGGCACTATCACAAGGGTATCCAGATCACAGGGAAGAGAAAGGACCAATGATTGTCCCCAGGAAACTCAACGGACAGGTCTCTATGGTGAAGCTTGTGTGCTTGGACTGCCGCCGAAGCAACTTCAACAGCACCCAAGGTTTCATCAATCACTGCCGCATTGCGCATTCGCGACAGTTTGCTAGCCATGATGCGGCCATAGAAGCTAGTGGTGAAGAAATTGATACCGAGGTCGAGGTGGCCGGAGGAGCAGGCCCCCAAGTAATACAGACCACACCCAGCGCCAGTCTGGTACATCCTATGATTCGATCGGCTCGACCTCCATCCACGCACGATGGATCATATTCAAAATTGGAGGGGAACGGGCAGGACGTGGCAGTTCCTCGCATGCTTACACCGTCTGCATCACGACATGACGGCATTCTCTCCCATTCGCCATCCGGCTTCAGACCCTCGCCGCAGACTCCTCGTCTATCGATGCTTCTGGCAAAGACCGGCCGAGACATCGACTTGAGTGAAATGGTTGCTGATGCGAAGTCGAAGGTTGAGTGGGAGGCTCTACAGGAGAGTGAGCCTGAAGATGCCTATGATGATGAGCTGGAAGAGACAGTGCCAAGCAGTCGCAGCACTCGGGGCATTGTTCAATCTAGCGTCCGGCCTGTAAGCATGATGAGATCGACTACCCCTGAATCATTCATCCGGGGAGCTGCTGCTTCCCTTGCTTCACCAGCGCCCCGGCATCGTGTACCTACCGCACCACAAACTGCTCCTCACAGAGCTTCTTACGCTCATAGTGTGGCCAGACACGGTGAACAGCAGAGCACAGTGACAGGGGATGCAACTACACCCTACAATTTTAGTCCAAATACCACGGACCCTCATCCAGCGCCCAGCCTGGTGTCAGATGATGGTGAATACGATAACACTCATTCTGAGTCCGAGACCTCCAGTCATGTGGATATGGACGAAGACGATGATCACTATCTGCATGCAAACCTTCTTGACCATGAAGTGTTCGAGATGGGTGACAGTAGTGCACTCAACTTGGCACAGCCTCACAAATCGCAGGCTCATCCGCGTCCAAGACGGCCAGCGGCTGTCCATGATAACGACAATAGTGAGCGACATGTGAGGTTTGCGAATCCTTCCAGGAGGCCTTGACGAGCCTCCCAAGTAGTCGCAGAATCTTTGTAACCTCCCCTTATGTACCTGATTACAGCTGATGGCAATGACGGGAATGGGGCTCGTACTCTTGAAGTACAATCTGTGTGGGCTTGTGTTTTTCAGCGATGGCGTTGTGGCACTCACTGATGAAGGATAGCTCCGTGGCGTGTTTTTGGAGTTTTGTCCAAGACCCTTAATTGTGTAATGGTAGACTGAGATACCCTTGGAGCCGGTCAAGACTGCATCACGAGATGATGCTGCCTCCATCGTCCCAAATTTCCCGGCTCTCTTTCTCAACTTTAGCCATGGCGGCAGCAACACCTTCCAACTTGCCGACCACGTCCAAGACACCCTCACCAACCCTTTTGAAAAACCTCTCATTTGCCTCTCGGCGCTTCCTGGCCTCTACGACGTCGCTCTCCTCCTTAGCATCGTCTGCGTCTTTCTGCTCGTCTGTATCGCCCGAGCCTCCCAACTTATCCCCASCTCCAATCCCAGCTCCAAAATCTTCATCAGCCTCCCCTCTGCCCCAAGCCCGAGCCAAGCCAATCTGGGCCTCCCTCAAATCCTCGAGCGCAATGTTGTGGGCATTACCAAAAACATGCGTGTTGCCCACCGCGCTCAACTCCACTTCTTCCAGGGTCAGCTGCATCTTCGCCCACAGCGCGTCTACTCGGCTGTCTTCCGCATGCCCTGCTTCTTGGGATTGATCTCCATGGGTTCGTGGCCGATTGAGCGCGGAGGCATCGGTGCCTTTACTTGATCGCGAAACAGGAGGGGGGAGTCTCTCGGTTGTCCCGGTACTAGAAGGACTGGCTAGCGAGGCGCTGGATGCATTGACGGGTGCTTGAAAGAGCGTTGGCGGTGGGTTGCGTTGGGTGTTKGACGGGCCGGCAGCAGTTGCAGCGGTTGACGAAGACATTTCCACGAAAAGCGATGTCAGGAAGAAAATGGTTGAGCTTTACGAATGATATTGATGGCCAGTCATGGTGAATGCACTCGTCTAGAGCGGAAGAAACGGAGCACCAACGGGAGCTTTGAAAAATTGCACTATCGTTGCGTGGCTCCAGAGCAGATGAGMAAATCCATCTCAGATCAGTGCATTGGCCGCACGAATCGGTATCCGTCCATGTCTTGCTCTTTCTCATAGCCGTTGTTAGGAGGTGCGACGGAGGACGTCATAGGGGACTCCCAGCTGAGTCAGCATCGCGCTTGGCGTGGAACTGGAATTTKGTGTTTCTTCYGTACAATCGAACGAATTCCAACACGAGCCTATCACGAAGYGTGCTCCGGTTGAAGATTTCAAAGGAGCAGAGTTCCTGACAGCTCAAATTGTTTCGATGTCGCTCGCAATGATATTTGGTGATCGTGCCTCCTAGGCYAAGCCGATACTGGTCTGTGGGCAACAAAGTCTTCCACACTTGGGGACAAGATGACCTCTGAGACTGAAACGTTGCTTGGAGGTGAGTGCCGGGCAGGCTACGGTTTGCGCAATCAAGTACATGATTGGAGGAACCAGACTGGCCGTTTCCTTGCTTCGAAATATGGCCATTACGCTGTTCTATCGCTCGTGTCGCTGGATGTAAGCTGTATCTTTGCCGACTTCATCTTGGGCCTATATATTTGCGAACACACCTGTAAGGATGGCGGAYATGTGAACAAGGCATTGCCAGACACCCAAGACGCTCTCGGAATCATCAGCTTGATAATTAGCACACTCTTCATGGTCGAACTTTGCGCGAGTATTTGGTCCTTTGATGGATTGCTGCAGTAGGTTCCTCCCTCTGGAGCAGCCTCCTGTTCAGGATGTATGCCTCTGAAAACGCGCAGATACTTTAGATCCTGGTTCCGCTGCTTCGATGCTGCAGTCATCATTGCTAGCTTCGTGATCGATGTATGCCTGAAAGGCATCTTAGAAGAAGCCGGATCTGTGGTGGTCATCTTGCGCTTGTTTCGGGTGATCAAGATCGTGGATGAATTCAAGGTAGAGGCCGAAGAGCAGCTGGACGACTTGAAGGAGACGATCGAACAGCTGGAGAGAGACAATCGCCAGCTGAGAGCAGCGAATGAAGCGCTGAAATTGAGGAAATCTAGAGGGGATGAAACATCTCAATAGTCGCCGCAAGAGAGTGGRAGTCAGGAGAATAACAATCAGGCACATTGCAATGGCTCTTTCACCGTACTACATAGGGGCAGGAATTACTTGTAACCTCTCTGCACCTCGCCCGAGTCAGTGTTAGCATTATGACTGTGCTTTCAGCATTAGACGTCACATCAACACATSACAGCTCAATGAATATCTAATCTTAAGATGGGATGTCAGGGCCATTTACTCGATGCAGGCTCCGGCAGGTCAGCCAATGTGGCTTTTAGCGCGCATCGTCATTTCTGGGAGCGAGCCATCTGGCCCATTTCCCCAAACCAAACCRCACCCTCAATTCTTTTCACGCCCGTTGCACGCGACACACACCTTTTGACACTCAGCGATCGTCTACCGAATCTTCATTAGAACCGTTCATCGGACCTGTAACTTCTGCCCAACACACTGCCTCGGACTGCTTGTTATCCCATTCGGCGTGAGCATCATCATCATCATCATCATCATCATCGTCAATCACCCTCTTTCACCTCAGCTGGTTTTAAGTCCGACATCGCCAAACTTCCCATTCGACCCTCGTATTTCYCCTGACCGAAATCTCCACATATGAACTCGCCAAGARTAAAGCTCTAGGAAGTATTGCGAGGACCTGTCGATATGGGTCAGACCCTGTCTGAGCCGGTGGTCGAGAAGGTCTGTACTTCCAGACGCATGGTAGTCTTGTCGTGATGCGAATGCGGGACATGACCTTCGCTTTGACTGTTCTTGTGACCGCTGCTCCTGCTGCAGAAATTCCGAAATCTGCATCATCGAGGCCTCTGTACGCGCGCCSTGCTCAAATGCTGACAAATTGACTCGTCAGATCTCGGACGATGGTCAGGATGATAGAGTTGCCTTCGGTGTCTCCGCCATGCAAGGATGGCGCATCAGCATGGAGGATGCACACGCTGCCGTCTTGGACCTGCAGATCGAATCCGACAAGGAATTCCAGGCGGCGGGGCCTCATGACAGGCTCAGCTTCTTTGGTGTCTACGACGGACATGGCGGTGACAAGGTGGCTCTCTTTGCTGGAGAGCACATCCACAAAATACTCGCCAAGCAAGAAGCTTTCAAAAATAAAGATTTCGAGCAAGCGCTCAAAGATGCTTTTCTAGCGACCGACAGGGCGATCCTGGGGGGTAAACCGCCCATCCTGCCTCACTCCAATGCTTTACCCTGACACTCATTTCAGATCCCAAATACGAGGAGGAGGTATCCGGATGCACSGCCTCAGTTGGACTCATTTCCAAGACGACCATCTACGTGGTATGAATCTCTCGTGATCCCCCTCCCATCCCCCTCTCATCCTGGAACAAACCTTGACCGCTCTTTCTAGGCCAATGCAGGGGACTCACGGTCCGTCTTAGGAGTCAAAGGGCGAGCGAAACCTTTGTCATATGACCATAAACCCCAAAACGAGGGTAAGGCYCCTCCTCACTCCTCCCTATCAATCCAGCGTCTTAGACTTCTTGCAGGTGAAAAAGCCCGAATATGTGCCGCCGGTGGCTTCGTAGATTTCGGGCGGGTCAACGGCAACCTGGCACTRTCTCGCGCCATTGGCGATTTCGAATTCAAGAAGAGCGCAGATCTTTCMCCCGAGCAGCAGATAGTCACAGCGTTTCCGGACGTCATCGCACATTCCATAACAGACGATGATGAGTTCCTCGTGATTGCTTGCGACGGTATGTACCATGGACACCCAGCTTTAGAGACACGTTCCTGACGCACAGACTAGGCATTTGGGACTGTCAGTCATCACAAGCGGTTGTGGAGTTTGTAAGGCGAGGGATCGCCGCAAAGCAAGAATTGTCCCAGATTTCCGAGAACATGATGGATAATTGTCTGGCCTCGAACAGTGAAACGGGTGGGGTTGGATGTGACAATATGACAATGATCGTAATTGCACTTCTGAGAGGCAAGACGAAGGATGAGTGGTACCAGGATATCGCGGACAGAATTGCGAAGGGTGATGGCCCTTGYGCCCCCCCCGAATATGGTGAGTGTTTTCGGGTACGCGGATGGGATGGTCACTGATGGTTGAGCTTGACAGCCGAATTCCGGGGTCCGGGGGTAAAACACCAATCCGAAGACAGCGGGGATGATTACGATATGGACCTTCAGAACAATGGCAGAGGCCCGATTATCTTCCTGGGGGACGGCACCGAGGTCCTCACAGAGGGCGATGAGGAGGAAGATGATAAAGATGTGGAAATGCAGGGGAACCATGCCGAGCCCGCAAAAGTCGATGGGGCTCGCAGTGAGCGAGAGCAGACMCCGGGACCCGAGTCACAAAAGGCGGTATCACCCCAGGATGGGGCAAAGTCGGCAATGGGGRACGACAGCAATCAAGACAATGCAAGTGACGGCAACGACCTCGGAGGCTCGGTGGGCGCTTCAAAACCCAGCCCGGCAATAACGGCCATTCCAGAATCAGCTTTGCCTGACAAACTCGTCCCGCCACCGAGCTCGCAAGGGAAATAGAGATGGTGAGGGAAGGAATAAAGTCCGATGGAGACGAGCTGTATGAGAGTATGTCTTCTTCCATGCTCGAGTGGCGATCCATCAGGCTTGATCGCCGTTTGCTCAACCCCAGTAATGGGYTCATACACTGCACACCATCCACATTCCAACCTTCCAGCCAGGCGCATAAAGAGGAACCAGCCTCCTCAGCGATCCTTACTTTCCTTGTGCCCTCTGTCCTCCTTCCCTCTTCCTGGCGTGGACACGGACTGACAGCTCCAAAAGCAGCGAGCCAGCTTCGTCACCGTGTATGTTCGACCAAGCTCATGAGCTATGGCAGGAWGGGTAGATTTGTRACAGCGCAAGCGTGTGCATGTTTTCCACCACAGCAAGGATTAAAGGGATGGTGGGAATRGGTGGAGAGGATTCCTCCTMCTAAAGCCGCTGTTCAAATGCCCTTTGTCACTTGCAGATACCCGAGTCCATTRWTGGCTTGTTCCTGTTGCTGRRCGTGCCGACGAGCATGCTGTCAGAAGGCCTCTTGAGAAGAAGCAATTGCTGTCTAATCAGGTGCCTGAGATAGCCKTTTGTCATTTGCGCACTTCGAATATGTCTCTGGTAGATCGAAGCTATCGTTGCCTATCATGCATCGTCGACGTTATACACTAYGTGTGCCAGAGGGTTATCTATCCAATGGTTGGATCTCTACTATTGTGTGGTCAAAGTGRATTAGTGGCTTTTTCTCCCTGATGTTTGCGAAGACGTGACGTGACGTAGCAGTCGAGCAGCGCTATGACGGGATCCTTGGGGGATCYGTTTATYTAAGGGGTCAGGGGTTGAGGGTTGRAGYTTTTTCGTGGCTCCGCCAAGCGGGCCTCGAATCAAGAAATTCTTTCTGCAGCGAAAACCAGCTTCCTTGGTTGGTGACATGGTTATAGACAGACATTTTACTTGTTGCAATCATTTGCCCACCGAGCCACCACATGCAACTCTTGTCGGAACACTCTGCAGGACTCMCTCTCCCAGCTCGGWTGTGATACATCATCTCCCCTTTGCTCTCACCTAGAAAATCACGCTCCTGTCGAATTCCCTGTCGGATCGCCCATTTCCGAACTCCCTACCACGTAAATGCTGCAACTCTTGGATCCCCATTGTGACCATTGAGCTGATCCGAGATCGTCCCTATGTCATCACCTTCGTCTGCAGGATCCGCCAAGCGGAAGCGCTCGTCCTCCCTCGAAAAGAAATCAAGGACAGTCCCAACTGCTGACCTACTTCAACCATCCTCCCGTGATGCCTCGGGCGAGGATGCCGCCGATTCTACTGCAAACAGTCTGACCTCGTCTCTCAAACACAAGAAGGGAGAATCGAGCRCCGGACCGAACAAGCGACCCCGCACAAAATCCAATGCTGCCGATAGCCTTTCGAATGGCACGCCGAGAAATGTCCCTGGCACAGACGGGGAAGATCACGATATCGCAGAGGATGAGGGGGGCCGGGGCAAACGTAGGACCAGAGCGTCTTCAAGTCGGCAGAGCTTGGAAGCCAAACACGATGATAGCAAAGCCATGCCACCTCCCCCGAAAGGCGTTTTACAGGACCCTGTGGGATACAAGACAAACCCTCCCCCAACTGGTCGACCTGTCAGGATCTACGCCGACGGAGTCTTCGAYCTCTTCCACCTAGGGTGCGTATTCTAAGCATGATGCATGCCGGATGGTTCCGCTGATGCATCCAACAGTCATATGCGCCAGCTCGAACAGGCCAAAAATGCCTTTCCCAATGTCTATCTCATGGTAGGCGTGACTGGGGACGCAGAAACCCACAAACGCAAAGGTCTTACCGTCTTGACTGGTGCCGAGCGTGCGGAGACGGTGCGTCACTGTAAGTGGGTGGACGAGGTCATTCCGAACTGCCCTTGGATAGTGTCGCCGGACTTCCTTGAGAAGCACGAAATCGACTACGTAGCACACGACGATTTGCCCTATGGCGCGGACGAGGGAGATGACATATATTCCCCAATCAAGCGCGCGGGGAAATTCCTCGTGACTCAGCGGACCGAGGGTGTGAGTACTACCGGTATCATTACCAAGTAAGTAGCTGCCAATGTGCGTGGAGTCACCGAGCAACTGACATCCGCAATCAGGATTGTCCGGGACTATGAGCAGTACATTGCCCGCCAATTCAAGCGGGGTACTTCACGTCAGGAGCTCAACGTATCGTGGCTCAAGAAGAACGAGCTTGATCTGAAGCGCCATGTCGTRGAACTTCGCGACAGTGTGCGAAACAATTGGTCCACGACGGGCCAAGAGCTTACRAAGGAACTACGGCAGTATTGGCGAAGTAGCAGGCCTTCCAGTCCCGCCAGARGCAGCCTTGGGTCGGAGCCTAGCGCAGCCAAATCGCCCACTTCTTTATCACAYCTGCCCCGTCTAGATGTGCCTAGGGCGGAGAGTCCTGGCGGTAGCAGCGGGCCAAGCAACGATTTCGCTACGGGCTATAGCCTGGGTCTTATCGGAGGCGTGAGATCATGGGTAAGCTTGAGACCTACAAATGACTGACGAAATGCGGTTAACGATGATGCAGATGACTCGGAGTCGTGTCTCCCTTCGTGGAAGTCAACCGGGCAGCGGTGAAAGCGAGGATGACAGCTCGGATGCAAGAAGCCCGGGATTAGAGGAGACACCAGCAGGCCAGAAATTTTCGCAGACTGCAGATGCGATGGACACGAAAGCCTGACATGTTTCCGCAGGACTGTATGTTCCCTTGCGCATGATATCGAAAGCTAGGCTATAGCATGCATGGCGTGGGCTGCGAGATACTCCCAGCGGGAATATCTTCGTTGCTGGAACCTGCTTCCCACAACACCCCGTCTACTTCCCAAGATCCACGGCAAGGACAGCGTGTAAAGATCTGTGCCCCCCTGAATGCTAGTGATGTTGTCCTTGGCCCTTATGACCTCGGCTTCTCTTTCTTCTCTTTCCACAGGGCCGATAAACCCACACCCGAGACCTTGACAACCTTGAATCTCACCCCAGGTATATCACCTTTCGCCTTGCCCTTCCGGCCGAAACCAGAAAGGAGCACTTCGTCGTTCTCGTCCACGAAATTGAGACATCCATCGTTGGGGACTGCCAGGACAAGGCCATTAGCCACTGTTCATCTTCCCTCCGATCCTCCATGATCAAAGCAAGAAGGGGGAGGCGGGCATACCGAAAGCRGTGACTTTCTTGCCGTTCTTGATGAGCTGTACCCTGACACATTTCCTGATGGCGCTATTTGGTTGTTTCGCTTCCACCCCGACCTTTTCCAGCACGATGCCCTTGGCGTGGGAGGAGCCACCAAATGGAGACGACTTGTATGCAGTACCAAGCAGACGCTTCTTGTAGTGAAGATCCGCCCACCGACCCTCACGTCGATGYGTTCTCAGCTTGCGCGCTGCGTTGAGTCCTCTGGGCTTTCCTTTCCCCATGGTACCTATTCACTTGGAGGTCAGCTTCCAGGCGAGTACACGCTATCGTCTGGGAGGAACCAGACGATCGTGGGGACAGATTGATGCGTCAATGCTGCGGGAAGGGTTGCAGGTAGTCTCACCGGCTGTGRAATGYGTGAATAGCTGGCTAGAYCAAGTCTGAAGGCAGCGAGCGTTGATCAGACGTTGAGAGATGGGAGTTGCTTAGCGAGTGTGGGACTTCAGCCCTAGCCCTAGAACTAGACTTCTCTTTTCTCCCCACGGCACGTGATCCAGCAATCTCACATCAAGTTTCATATTTCAATTGGCTTGCTCCAAACACCAATCCCATCGTCGCAGCTTCGGATTGCCCCGTGCACATTTGATGCTGTTTCGGGGTAATCCCTTCCGCAAAGTGGTTTCCTTGCGTGTCCTGGCACAATCACCCAGACTCACAAGATTCTATACGGCAACAACTGCCCATGAGCCACTGAGGGTCCTCTTTTGCGGCTCGGACGAATTCAGTATTGCGTCCCTAAGAGCTCTGAATGACGAAAGATTGAGAAACCCCAAGGTCATCTCATCGCTGGATGTAGTCTGCAGACCCGGTAAGCCTACTGGCAGGGGCCTGAAGAAGATCCGTCAAGGTATGAGTACAGGAAAGGTTGTCTAAAAGTGCTTGGCTGGACGTACCTACAGTGCCGATTGCTAAAATTGCTACCAATCTCCGCCTACCCCTCCACGAGATTGATACATTTACCAAGTGGGAGGCATGTCACCRTCATCGTTGCGGCTCGTCACGAACGCTGACCTTGACAAGCCGCCCACTCCGAACGACTTACCCATCAATCTTATCATAGCAGTATCYTTTGGCTTGAAGGTACCGAGAAGAATTCTRAGCAACGCGATCTAYGGAGGTCTCAACGTGCACCCGTCGTTGCTACCACAGTAGGTGGCCCAAKTACTAGARGGCTGAAGTAGATACTCATAACATCAAGGTTTCGAGGGCCAGCCCCGTTGCATCATACATTGTTAGCAGGTGTGAAGGAGACAGGAATTACGGTGCAGACTTTGCACCCCGAATGSTTTGACAGAGGCAAGATCATCTCTCAAACCCCTCTTCCAGGATTTAGACATGAATGTTCCACAGTCCCAGAACTTTTGRAGCGAGTCTCTCAAGAGGGAGCTGCGATGCTTGTAAGTTGCATCACAGCCGGAGCTTTCGTACCTCCTCTTCAGGAAGTCAGACAAATAGTACCCGGCGCGCAAGTACCAGCAGCCTGCAATGCACCGAAAATCACTCCACAGGATCGTCATCTTGACTGGTACAGCTGGACAGCAGAGCGTATCTTRCGATCTCATCTCGTGATTGGACCACTATGGAACGAAATCACGCTTGAAAGCCCGCTCAARTCGGCCAGAAAACGACTGATATGGACATCAGGATTCAAGGTCTCTAACATAAAACCTTGGACCGGACCTGGAATCGGTCGCCCGTTCGTGAAAGACGTGGGAACGCCCGATGCATTGGTCTATATCGAGACCTGCGAYCGTCAAACYCTGGAAGCTTCGCAAATAACCATAGACGGATGCAAAACAAMTGATCCCGTAAGCAGCTTCAAGCAAGCTGGGCTCTTCTACAGCGGAACAAAGAATCACGACGTGGATGAACATCTTGTTTGCCATTAATTGTGTTCACTCGGATCGGCCYAGATGTGGTTGATAGRTGGAAGCAAGCCACGACTATAACCCCGTTCTTCCAAGCATCAAGTAGCCCGAATCTACGACCAGGTTAGCTGCCTTATCCCCAAAGTTGACGATGAACATGTTCACCAATTTGGATATTCTGGCCTGTCAAAGAACTGTTCTTTGCAGCCGTGATGTACATATCGGCACAATCTTCGACGTCGGTCTAAAATCACTTTCAGCCTCTGCTCGTCCAAGGTAAGCCCCAGGGCCGACATTYACCTCTTTTTGTAGGTACGCCTTGCTCATGGCCTTCTGGACGAGCTCTGGATCCATCTTTTGGCCCTGCAAGCACATCAGTCAAGTCTCAAAGGCGCTGAGATTATGTAAACGGACCCATTCGGTCTTGAGCAGGCCCGGCAAAATGGCATTGATTCGCAATTTGGGCCCCTGACTTGCTGCAAGGCCCTTCAGAATATGCAATCCTGCCGCTTTGGTGACCGAATAGGCCATGGAGCTTCCAGATGCGCCGATGCCAGCCACCGAGGACGTGATAAGAAACACACCGCCCTCGGGATTCTGGTTGAAAACAGGCATAGCCTTCTGCATCAGATGCAGTTGTGCCTTTACGTTGGTAGCCCAGCACTTCTGGYGTCAGCAGCGGTCTGGTTCAAGGCAAGGGTAGTGTCACCTTGTCCCATTCGGCTTCACTGCAGGCGTGTAAGTCGCCAAACTTGGTGAATTTGGTCCAGCCCTGCGTTGTTGGTAAAGGCTGGGCCAATCGAGGGTTCATCTTCCAGCCTACTCACCGCGTTTGAGACCAGGATATCGAGACCGCCGARGCTGTCGACAGTCTCGTCYACCAATTTGTGGCAGTCGGACTGAATTGCTACGTCCTGGGGAAGTCAGTGGAGACAATGCAAGCTTGACGCAGGAATCATACTCCCTGGAGCAGGGCGGTCTTGATCCCATACTGCTTTCCTATTCTTTCTGCTAGCTGCTGGGCAGCGTCCTTGCTAGCCATGTAATTGATTGCCACGTTGCAACCTTCAYCGGCAAATTTCTCTGCAATCATGGCTCCCAGACCTCTGCAATTGGGATTTTCGACCAATCAATTATAGCAAAGTCAGGGCTTGACGAGTCGATCAGGAACTTACCTGGAGCTACCCGTCACCAGTACATTACGTCCAGCAAGTGAGTAAGGCATCTTTCCTGCTCTGTTCGACAATCACGTTTGGATGCTTTTCAGGTGATAGCAAGCCGGAAGATGGTAAGTYCAATCTTATATCTGTCCTGCAGGACCTGCTGCCGTTGATCCCCGCCTCGGAAATGCTCCGCTTTTGATCTCCGTCATGTCGAGAACTGCAAGAAGTACATTGTGCTGCACGTGAACCCCTTTCCTYYGAACCAGCGCACCGTGAAYGTTGAGCTCCATCCGGATTGGCAAAATCCTCAGCGCATGCGTTCAATAGTCCATGAAATTGATTACTCGCTTAGCGTTTTCCCTYGTTGACTAGAACCATCGATCTCTTCGGCTAGGGACTTACTCCCCTTCCCCTTGCTAGCACGCCCCGTTGAATGCCCGACTGCCCAGTCAACAGGCTGGGCCGATTGGTCCCTAGAGCATCTATCTGTGGCGCTACATAAATCAAAGGGACCCGAAGTTCTGCACGTAAAGCACTAGCTCTTCAAAAGCTTTCAAAACGACAGACGTACAAGCGAGGCTGTCGTCTCCGAGGTGCAAATTGGACTTGGTGAAACACATGTGAAGGCTTAGTTGCGTGCTACGATGGGAGCATAAGATCGTTGATGTGGGGATGCTGATGAAGGTGGATAGTGCTACGAACTTCAACACTGACAGGCTAGCACAGCAACTCACCAAGCSGACGAGACCGCAGCGCAGCTGCGTGACTCTAGGTGGCTCTATCGATTGTAGAGGAAKCCTTCTCACAAACTCATGGCAGACCCAGGCAAGAGACATACGACGAATGAAAGCACTGGGACCTTCATGGCTGACAAGCTTGGCACTAGCTATGGTCTCTTGCAAGCAGCTTTTTGCTTTCCAAACATAGTCTGAAATCAGTACCAAGCGTGTGAGGTGAGGAAAAGGACGAACGAGATACAAAATACTCGAAKTCYCTGCAGGGAGTAAGGAAAGGGTGCCTGAATCGTTTATCAAGCTCTCAAGACGTGGGTTCCATGACATGATCAGCTCCGATTTGCTCTCAATGACTTGCCGATTGTAGTTCGAAAGGCTTCTGGAAGCGAGTGRGAAGGTGACTYCCACATGCGGCCTCCTTTGTGGCCCTGCGCCAGTGATGAAAATCGARGCGTRAAMTTGGTGAAGGCGAAGATGCTCGGTCTGATTCCGGACTAGACTGCCAAGCCAACTCCTCAGACTCTGCAATGACCCACTCCAAGCCACTCAAGCCCACATGCCAGACCCTGTTTGTCTATCGCAAGCATCTCAAGCTTCKCGAGCTTTTAGGTCTGTCCCATCTTTACCGTCAATGATTGATTCCTCTGCCTCCCAGCCTCGTCAACCGCCTGGACACTGATGCGGATCTCCCCCTRAAGAGCAAAAGGGCCATCGCGTGAGAGATTTTCGGCGAAAAGCTGGTCGTGCCTACCCGAACTCTCCTTTGACCCTTTCCCTCCATCCACCAACTATTCGTCCATGTTCCCCGATAACCCGCGCCTTTCCATGTAGATAGAGGGAACAGACGCCTGCAGTCGCAAAWMACACGCAATTGTTGCCCGTCAGCAGCAAGAAGGTGCGTGGAGTGGTGCATCAGCGCTTAGGACGAACACCACCGGCGTCCTCTGYTGGTCCCGCTTGGTAAGTCGATATTGTCATTTGACCAATGTTATTCCTCTATACTGCTTTGGCAGCCTCCACCTTTCTCTTGACCTCATGTGTTCACAAGCGACTTCCTCTAACAATCATSTGTCTGAATAGCAACGGCYTAGCTAGAATTCGGGTCGCTCGTGTGCYGCATCGGCTCAATCAAACCACCTACACAAGCTGCGACCCCGAAGAKTGAGCGTACGGTCAGTTCTGACTCGAGTTATAAGACCAGTCCATCTTCGAAACGCCTCCCATCAGCCGCAGGACCGCCTTGGAAGAATATCTCAGGCCCGGATGAACCCTCGGCTGGCAGGCATCAGTCCTTCAACTCGTCTTGCGACTCACTTGSGAGAGAACGAATCATGGCGTCCTCTTCCTCCAACGTGGTAGGCGTCCACTACAGGGTYGGCAAAAAGATCGGCGAGGGCTCGTTTGGCGTGATTTTCGAGGGAACAAACCTGCTCAACAACAACCAGGTCGCTATTAAATTCGTAAGTCCGAGCTCCCCTTCCATAGCGCCAGACTCACTCATCTCTCCTCCAGGAACCACGGAAAAGCGATGCACCGCAGCTACGAGACGAATATCGGACATACAAAATTCTAGTTGGTTGCCGTATGTCATGTCAGCCGTGCTGGGTGAA
Organism: Ramalina peruviana; assembly: GCA_001956345.1. NCBI lineage: Eukaryota > Fungi > Ascomycota > Lecanoromycetes > Lecanorales > Ramalinaceae > Ramalina > Ramalina peruviana. The sequence continues at coordinate 22,963 of MSTJ01000168.1, read as the reverse complement.
RATTTCATGCTGAACCATAGTAGCTGGAATACCCAACGTCTATTACTTTGGCCAGGAAGGCCTGCACAACATCCTGGTAATCGATTTGCTTGGTCCATCCTTGGAAGATCTCTTCGACCATTGTAATCGAAGATTTTCCGCGAAGACTGTGGTCATGGTTGCGAAGCAAATGGTACGTCCCATKWACGACACCACCAACCCTTGCATTTCCTGACGCTCCCCCAGCTATCTCGGGTGCAGACGATACATGAGAAGAACCTCATCTACCGTGATATCAAACCGGATAATTTCCTCATCGGCCGACCGGGCTCGAAGTCAGCCAATGTCATTCATGTGGTTGATTTTGGAATGGCGAAGCAGTACAGGGATCCCAAAACTCGTCAACACATTCCTTACCGTGAGCGGAAGTCTTTATCAGGCACTGCTCGCTATATGAGCATCAATACACATCTGGGACGAGAACAATCCCGAAGGGACGACTTGGAAGCYCTAGGTCACGTATTCCTCTACTTCTTAAGGGGCGGATTGCCCTGGCAAGGTCTGAAAGCTGCCACCAACAAGCAGAAGTACGAGAAGATCGGCGAAAAAAAGCAAACGACGGCCATCAAAGACCTCTGTGACGGCTATTCKGGTACTTCATTCRTCCCCTCCTTTTGGGCATTTTTTCTGATTCTCAGACAGTGGCAGAAGAGTTCAACAAGTACTTGAGCTACGTGCGGAATCTCGGATTTGAGGATACGCCCGATTATGATTATCTTCGAGATCTATTTACGCAGGCACTGAAGAATACGGGAGACGTCGAAGATGGAGAGTACGATTGGATGAAATTGAACAACGGCAAGGGCTGGGAAGCAATGAAGCATCATCCGTCACAGCATCTACATGCGACGAACCACCCCCAAAATCCGTCCAATGTGGTCCTTGCAGGAGGTGCCAACACCCAACGAGGTCCYGCGCCTGGCCCCCTACGTTTAAACTCCCAGCAGCCCTTGCCCCCTTCGCCGAACAAACCAGGGGTGAGCAAGGCTGCGCGCGACCGGCCAAGCGGATCCGGTCCGGCGATGCAGAAGCTTCAGGGCGGAGCACCTGGGGGCTTGACCGCTGATGTCACCACCCCAACGGCTTCAACACAGGCACAATTTCAAAGCTCGACCGCCAATCTACCTCCTAACAACCGGATGAGCAACGTCAATCCCACCATGGGACCAGCAGCTGGGGGCGCTGCCAATGGGAGAGGCATGGGGCCGACAGAAGAGCAACCATCAGCGATGCAGAAAGTCATGAAAGTGATATGTTGTGGCAGCCGGTGATACCATCGAGCCCCCCGAACCAGCGCCGTAAACATTGCTGGAATTTGCTATAGCGGGCGCCGGATTAAACAATTGGACATGGCCTTTACGTGAAAATGCACAGCACTCGGCGCACGCACAGAATGGCGCTGGTCTCKTATCGGCTCGCCTCAAAAGACGGTTGACGAGGTTGCCTGTGAATGGGAAGAAGCCCCCGACGTTCGTCTCGGGATAAGGGCGATCAGGGTCTCTWAAAATGACCTTTACTGGGCTGATAATGTTTTATCTCGTGGCTCGTCAACGACCTTTGCTTACGGCCTGTCCAAACAAAATGGAACAGGGCGAATGAACACCATCTCTGTTCCACATTTCAACACCATTGACGCCCCATGCACTGTCCAGCACATTTTCGTCTTCTTGACTCCTCMATACCCTGAGCTAAGAGTAATGGAGTTATTCCTTTGGGTTAACACCTGGACGAGTGATTGAGATTATTYAATACGACTGAATTGATCGATGCAAAGGWTTCACGAGGACTCTTATCATGGACAGATGATCCTGTAAGTTGCGTTGTGTCACTTGCATATGTGTACCGTCTGCCAATTGTTRAGTATATATTTCAATATTGTTTAGGCTAAGAAACGGTTCCCCTGCGCTTTGTCATAGCAATGTGGGGCAGCTGCAGATTCCTCTAGCTACTAAACGACTAGCGCCATCCCAAAAGAGTGTGGGGAAGCTTTCCGGCTGGAGCTGCTTCAGTGCTCAGGGCTAACAGGATCTAAGGCGAGGGAGGAGTCGTGTGACTCGGCGCTCTTTCAGGAACGGGTGTTTAAAGCGATGTAGAAGAATGCASAATAGTAAGCTTCTTTTGATTCATAGTCAACRTCCCCATGATACCTGATCCAATTGACTTCTGTACTCGATCCCATCTCCGTTGCGGAAGACGGTGAACAGCAACAAAAAATCGAACCCCCCTTGCATCTGACCCTGACCTCATMACTCGAGTCGGATCTCTGCATCATCGCAGCGGCAACTCTACGTATCCCGCTTTGAGAACAATCATCGATCATCCAACCCTTTCTCTGCTCTCTCTGTCTCTCTCCGTCTCTCGTGATCTCCCCCTCAAGATCGAATCCCATCCTTGAAGTCACAAAGGAAAACAGTAAGCCATACATTCGATCAAACATGCTTCAAAGACATTCTGCCTGCCTCATGAGATCCGCCTTACCACTCTGCCATTGTTGGAGGCAAGACCACAATCATTCGTCAGAGATACCCAGGAGAAGCAGATRACTGACAGCGGAGAGCAACAGTGACCCGCTCACACAAGCAAAACGACCGTGATCACGCCGGTCTTGCTGACGGCACTGCCGATGACATCCAGCATCTCCCCCGCTACTTCGGCAAGAATGGTCATGTTGATGCTGATCCTAAGAAGGTGAAGAAAGAAGGAGGTGGCAAAGGCAATTGGTAAGTCGCATCTTCYTTTRCCATCTAGGTCCAAGCATAGCCCCRAGCAATTGCTTAGCRTACTTACAGGGGCRCCCCGGGCGACGAATCCCAGGATTACGGCTATAAYTTCACCAATGCTCGCCGTCGCTCCAACTCCAGCTCTCACAGTCACCACATCACAGACTTCAAAACCAAATTCGAAGCTGTCGACGCCGATCCTGTGTTTGAGGAAAATCTACACGGAGCCATGGACGACGYGGACGACGAAAGCCATATGAGCAAGCTCGAGAAGGGCGAGAGTGCCGACAGTAACAGCACTGTCAGTATTGAYGAGGATGAGCTTGCCAAGAAATAGAATGGTCCCTTRTGCATTGAAGGAAGACCACCTRTGGCGATGACCATGGCTTGCTGAGGTAAATGCTTCCATCTCAATGCTATYATTGGCCGGCGGAGCTCGTTCTTGAGCGTCCGAGCTTGTATACTAGAAAGACACAATGCGATTCGTATCGAATTATCTGCTGTCGAGTCTCCGATCCCCGAATGACCTGATCTGGCGATTGATGGAAGGAGACAAACGACTATCAAAAGCGTCATTGTAGACAACATCTCTCCATACTGACCACAGCCAACGGTTTGCGCCTGCTAGTGCAGTACCTGCGCACAACAACCGCCACTGGCCATCAGTCGTGGATGATTGTGTCATGCACAGCATCTTCTAATCATCGTGTCAAGCGCCTACTGCGCTTGGCGCGGATCGCGATTTTTTGCATCTCGGACTTACGATTCAACGCCTTTCAACCCGAGCATTCGGAAGAATCAACAAAGACCATGAGCCCACTTTCTTGCTAGATTTCGCAGGTCTACAGTCGTTGTGTATAGAGGGAAGSYTGATGGTATTATACGATGTTTGTGCCCGAGCCTGCGGCGGATGCTAGCAGCGGCAATCCACGACGACGTCCTCGCAATCAATCYGAAGACTCGACAGCTCTGCGACAGCCAGTGAAACGGAGGAAACGCTCGCGTCTGAGCAAAGAGACATTTGATCCATACTCCTCGAGTGCGCAGAACGGCCACCCCAGCCATGCTGGACAAGGACAAGAACCAGAACAGCCAACGGTGAATGGCTACTCGCATGGCCATCATGCAACACGCCAAGGCAGTCTGAGTCTCCCTAGTCTGGCTTTCAGAAGTCGAATCGGCAGAAAAGGTGAAAGATCGCACCGCGCAAGTCGACATGATGGTGAGATTGAACTTGTAAATATTGCCTCTTCCACATACCCAGACGGCCCCATGCTGACCCATGAGTAGGCGCGTACTCATCATTACAGTATCTCCAAACTTTCGTCAACCCCAGAGACACTTCTCCAATCACGCAGGCAGGGTACGCGTCTACAAGATTTGGGGGACGCAAATGCTGACAGTGTTCAGATTCATGGGCAGCGGAAATCTCTCCTGAGATTGGATATGCCATTGCGATGACACACAAAGAAGCCGTAGTATGGCACTACCCACAGCAGTCCAGTCCTACCGAGGCCCTTCCTGTGGGCCGTGTCAAGTTGCTCTATCCCACTACCCATGAACGTGACCCTCTTCCGCTAGGCGTACTGATTCCTACGACGAGCGAGCCCGCCGTTATGATAATTATCCCGTCGACCGGCAAAGTCACATATTGGGACGACTTATCGAATGCTTGCAGCATTGATCCAAATCGCCAGCGACAAACAAGTGTTCAGGCAGTGATCGGAGGTATGTCCAGTGGCGAAAGGGTACTTACGATTGCTGAGGCCGAGCCCCGAGGCTTTGTGCTCTCCTTCAGCACAGGTAGGCTCGCCCACCTATATCTCAACGAGGGGCAAGGCCGACCGTCAATAAAYATCARGTTCATGGCTTCAAAAAGCACAGGGTGGCTGGGAAGTTTGCGGGACAGCTTCCCSAGCTTCAGTCCCAGACAAGATGTTGCGGCTGTGAGACCTGGGACATCAAAGCAACGGGGCCAGAGATTCATGATCAGCTGTACCTCGAGCGGATTGGTCCAAACCTGGGACCTGAGTTGGAACGGGACCCATTCGCTTATGCACGAGGTGGATGCCAAAGCTGAGCTCGTGCACGGCCTGTTCGAGGGCGACGAAGACTCCCGTGMTGAGGAGTCTCACAATTTTGAGGTCCTGGACTTCATTGTGAAGCCTCCTCAGGCCAATAGCAAGGCTATCGCAAACCGCACAATTAGTGTGGACAGCTCTCTCCTTTTCCTGACCGTTATGAAAGGAGCCAAATCTTGGAATTATGCCTTGATCGGTGCCACACTCACAGATGAAGATCTGATCACYGAAGTAGTACATCCTATTCGATGTTTCAAGGCTCCCTCATCAGAGGATATCAGCTTCAAGCCTCGAGTCATGTTGCCTCAGTCCAGCAATATCGCAGTCATCGCTTTTCCTAMCGATTTGGTTATTGCCTCTCTAGTTGAAGCCGAAGAGACTCCCAACGCCCAAATCCAGCTGGAAGCGCACGTGCTACCCGAACCTTTGCAGGATGCAGTAGGCTTCCGCGAGAATAAGGGCTATGAAGTTGTTGGGTGCGCGACCGAACTGCCAGACCGGTTTCACAACCCATCATGCGTTGTGGCAGTTCATAATTTCGGATTGATCAGAATAGCGACCTCAAGTGAGGCCGACATCAAATCYTCCTTGGCACAGARTGGTTCTTGTTGCCCTGTTCGAACGAGGATAGAGCAAGCGGTGTTTTTTGGGACTCTAGAGGACAACTTGCTGGATTTCTCACCTCGGCCTGAGGTCACTTGGAGTCTTGATGACATCGAGAAAGCCGCTTTAGAGGTCAGCCATAGTATCACAAGCTCAGCATCTGGGAATATCATCACCCTCGCTATATCGATGGAAGAGCAAATGGCGAGCCGAGCTRGGGCCCTCTCGAATCTCATCCAGTGCCTACAAGCCCATTATCCCCGGATGAAAGCTTCCACACGATGGAGGCTATYGTGGAACGCCGAGAGGATGGCAGCAGGCCAGGCTCTCTGGCATTGGTACAACGCTGCAGTGTCGAATGTCGACAACGGCCCGAGGGATGTGTTTACAGAATTGATCGAGGCCATTCCTGAACATTGCAAGCTTGAAAATCAGCCCGAGCATGGAGAGGCTGACAGCGTCCGCCACTGGTTYATTCATGACGTCTGGCGCATCGAATATCTGATACCCTACTCCCATGAGATCATCGAGCTGTTATTTCAAGAGGGCATCAATGATAGGAAGGAGCTCGATCTCATCCATAGAGCCCTCGTGGTGAATAGTGCGGTTGAAGTACAGCTGACGGTGCTTGAGAACGCTTTCAAGTTTCGCTCGGACAATTCTGAGGCCTACGGCATCCAAGCYGAGCTCCTAGAGCACGGCGTCCTCGTTGAATCACATAGCTATGAGACAYTGTCSGAATTCTGGACCTCCGCCACACTGGGGGGGCGTGTCCCTTTGGTTCCGACACGTATTAAGGAGCTTCTGGATGTCTCCAGAGAGATGGCCAAATTACTTGCAACCGACATCGAGGAGATCATGGAACGAAATGAGGATGCAAAGGCTGCGGGAGCAACGCAGGACGATGCCGACATAGAGTACCCCCATGCTGTCATGACCACACTCGCCAAGAAGGGTCCTCGACAGATTAAGATTTGCCATCGAGCATACCTTGAGCGAACAAGGTGGCTTGAATCAAGGGAAGACCCCCGACAACGTGATGAGGGAAAGAGTCTTGCTCAGATTTACAATGGAATTCGGGGACAGCAATTGGTGGAACTCACCGAAGTTGGCTTGGGCGAACGGGGTCTTGAACTTGCCGAGGAGTATTCCGACCTCGAAGCTATYCTGGACATTCTCGAAAGAGAAGGCGGAGAAACCAACGCCATAGGACCGAGCATACCCGCACGTATACAGAGCTATTTCGCCAAGTTCGGCAGCCAGTGGGCTGAAGTCTACTTTACCAGGTGTCTGAGCGATGGCAAGGAAGCAGTCAACATCCTGAATGATAATGGACATCATAAGGAGCATCTGACGGARTTCTTACGAAGACATCCAGAATATGCAAAGCTGGCCTGGATAAACGAGGTGTCCTCAGAAAGGAACTATGGTTTGGCGGCTGAATCTCTAGCCAGAGCTGCAGCCCAGTCCCGCGATGTCTGGTCTCAGAAAGTCATGCTGAGCATGAGTAAACTCTCGAGGTTGGCCGCCGAAGCCTCTCATCAACACACGCCCGATGCCATCATGGGAAGCACACAGAAGCTTGGACATAGAGTCTTCATGCTCGAGATCCAGGAAGGTCTCAGGCTTTTCTTTCAGCCTCAGATAGAGAATGCACTTGATGGCGAAGCTGCACTTGATCTGCTGATGGATCGCTACGGCGTGTCCGGCCTGGAAGGCAAGCCCAACCTGGGAGGATCACTGCTGCGAAATCTYAGCGAGGTACTCGACATGCGTCCAATGCATGCCTTCGATCTGACAGATACTCTSACTCTCATGTCCAACGACGATGACGACGCCGATCCAACCTCGTTCTTGTCACGTCGCTTCTTCTTGGCCCTCAGGGTTCTGCAATCGAGCTCCGCGGTCAACATCCGACCGCCTGATACTTCGCAAGCCCATGACCTCCAGGCCAAGCTTGTCTGGCGTCGGGTGTTTCTCGCGTCGGACTGGACGTCGTTCAATCACACCGAGCTGAAAGATGACCAACAATTGTCCCGTGACACGTTCGAGACGCCCCTCTTCCAGACGCTGCTGGAAGGCCACCGGATCCAGGATGGGCCTTCGGGAGCCAATTTCTGGACGTCGATGGCCCCGCTGTCGCCATCCGAGGTGCTTGGTGCGGCAATCACACTCGACGACCTTCATTCTCTTCCCCAGTTCGTCGAGACTGGTGAAGATGTTCTRTCGGGCTTCCTGCAGGAGTTCAGGGCAGAAGACGAGAGCTTGCGCCGACAAATCAGCGATGGCAGGTTGGAGGATTGGTACCAGGGGATCCTGCAAGCGGCCAGGACTGCAGCCCGGACTGCAGCCGACAGGAAAGGTGACAAGGAAGCGCGCAAGCATGCATTTGAAGACGCCTTCAATGCGAGGAGAGGTGAGCAGGACAAGGAGAACTTTGGGAGCAAGGGACAAATCGTTGACCAGGAGGATGGAGCATCCGAAGTGACATATGATATTGAGGACGATGCAGAGATGGTAACGTGAAAGGGTTAGGGGACATTGTCACAAGACTTGGGCAAGCTGGAGGCATCAGCGTCATTGCGTGACTGCTTAAAACGGGGGTCCACGAGTGAACAGCCAAGTGGGCTGGACGATCATTGAGAGCTATAGAGGGAGAAATGAATCAAGATACCCTAACGACAAGGTTTCATCAAGGACCAGAGGAGAGATAAGCGTTCACCGGCCCAATCATTCATACAGGCCTTTTTCCGCCTGGGAACTTTTCAGGTCCAACTTTTCACCTTGCTTCAACGCATCCACAATTGCCTTCTTCTTGACCGAAGCATCTGCTGCATATCGACAACTTGTCGAGCATTTCCAAAAAGAGTCCCGCCGGTCTGTGGATCCGTAGACATCGACCATCAGCACGAGGACGATGAGACCAGTCGTTGTAGAGATGAGCTCCAACGAGCTCAGATGCTCCGCCAGCGGTAGGCAGATGAGGATGATGGCCACGGCAATCCTCACGGGCAGCCGGTACTGCTTCCGGATGCGCTGACCGGCGAAGTCCTTGTGCACGTGCGAGAGGGCGATGAGGGACATGCTGATCAAGGCGACTCCCAGCCCGCCACAATAGAACCAGCGTAAGCCGAGGGAGATCTCATGTTCCGACCTGCCGATGTAGGCTTCGGTGAGGTCCTCGGTGTTGGCGCCGCGACAGTCTGTCGCCAGGACCAGGCGCGAGAGGGAGGCGCCCCCGAGTACATAGCCCATGATGAAGGGCAGGTGAGCGCTGAGCCAAAGGAGGGAGGACCACCACGCTCGACGGATGGCATGGGTGTAGAGGTTCCAAGCATCGATCTCGAAATACAGCCAATTGAAGGCAAAGGCCTGGATCAGGCCCAGGACGGCCTTGCCGAAGAAGGCATTGATACCCATGGGCGCGCTGTTCTGGAACAAGAGCGCGACGACGGAGTAGCCAAAGACCAGCGTGACAAAGGCATTCGTCCTCTCGGTCTTGTGCTCGATGTTGGTGGCGGGGATGAAATCGAAGTATTGGGACATGCGAGGGGTGACGGAGCTCGTTGCGATTTGCCGGTCCAGATAGTGCTTCACCAGCACGATGGCGACACTGCCGAGCAGGTCGAGCAGAATGGCAGGCCAGATGAGGGCAAGGCGGGCCGGGTACTCGACCTGGATGGATGCTATCCACAAGACACCGGGGATCAAGACACAGACGGCATTGGTCAACATGTGGCCGCGGATGGTGGGAAGGATGTAGCTCATCCACAGATAGTAAGACGCATTGAACAGGCGCGAGGTCAGGTAGAAAGCGATGAGCTGGATCCAAGTGGTCTCGAAGGCTTGGACAATGTTCAGGGTGTAGCCGAAGAGACAGATCATGTCGAAGAGGATGCAGATGCGCTGGAAGATGTCATCGATCTCGAACCAGCCGACCACGAGGGTGATGTCGCTCCACATCTTCCACCCGAGGATGAAGGTGATGGCAAACCTGATCAGGCCGAACCCGGTGGCTTCCTCAGCTGCCGTGTCCCCGATGATGGCGATGATGCCGACGTAGAGCAGATCGACGAACAGCTCAAAGGAGCCGACCTGATCGATCTGCGCAGCCCGCCAGAGAAGGCCGCGGTGGAAATACTGCCTCACGATGGGCTTCCGCCAGAAGGTCAGGGGCACGCCGAGCTGCCGCTCCGCATCCCAATTGCGCTTCTCCGACCCCGAGCTGGCGGCGGAGTCGGGGTCCCGGGTGCGGATGTGGGCGTCGTAGCCGAATTTGGAGAAGTTGGCGTCGAGGGAGACGCCGTGATCGGTCAGCATGTGGAGCTCATCGGAGAGAAGATCGAGGTCGGCCTTGACCCGCTCGAATTCGTCGTAGATGTCGGTGTGTTGCGAGCGTAGAGTGGAACGTCGCTGGTCGTGGTGGCTGTGGATCTCACGCACGAGGTTGAGGTGCTCGGGCGAACCATGAAGGTAGACATCAAAGTTCTCGTCCGGTTCGACCTGGGGCAGATCTCGCGCAAGCCTCAGTTGTTCATCCGGAGTGGGAGCGATGTGGATTCGCCTTCCATTGGGGTGAAGGAGCTTTCGTAGGCGCTTTCCATGGTGGCTCCGGTGGTGAAGCGCAGTGGATGTGAAGTCATTGGGCTGATCTGAAACCTCGACGGCGCCCGACATGGCTGGCCTGTTCTCTTGCTGGACATCAAGATAGCAGAACAAAGTGAGATTGAGCCCTTGGCTGGGGGAGGGGGCTTCTCATATCTTATACTCCTGATAGTCTGATAGTGGCCCCCTTCCCGCCCAGTGTTCATGCCTGGCTGGGCCTTCGCTGTGACGAGGAAAGAAAAGCCAGCGGGTGAGGTTGCTGACTGTTCCTGAACAATCATCCCGCAGGCTTGGCTGTCGCCTTTAATTCGCCCCAAGCTCCCTGGCTAAGGAAGCCGTAAGCCGTTGCCAAGCAAGGTACAACTCTAACCTCTAGAATTGCTAGCGGTGGGGGGGTTCAACATTGATTCGTCATTCTTGGTGGATTCTGATTGTTTGAGGAAGCAAATGCACTCATTTCGCACTAGTCCCAGACGAGACGAGAAAGGCGATTGCTCGGTGCGTGAGTTTCAATTAAAAAAAGAAAAAGAAAAAAAAAGAGCCAAAAAAGGGGACGACATTTTTCAGCCTTTGCTTTCATTCTTCTCAACTAAATCACCGACGCCCAACCCTCTGCCTAGCTTGACCTTGCGCTTCTTTCCCTTCTTGTCCCCCTCTTTCCTCGCGCCGTCCTTCTTGCCCTCCTCGCCAACGGCATCCCCTTCATCGACACCGTAGGTCTCCTCTAGCTGGTCCTTGATGAACTCAAGGTCCATCTTCATGCTGTACGCATCCTCCCCGTCCGCGTAGTATTTGGCCTCCACCTTCTCCACATCAAAGCCGAGGGTATCCTTGTACAGGCGCAAGGCGGCGACGTTGGACATGCGCACATGTAGGGAGACGTAGTGGGCACCGTAAGTCTCGACCATGGCTCTTTCTAGATAGACGGCCAACATGGTCAGCAATCAGCCTAGCAGACAGCCTTGATGTCCTCGGTGGGAGGGCAACACCCACGACTCTGCCTCATCAGCTTCTCCGCCAGACCCAGCCGCCGGTGCGTCCTCATCACGCTCAAACTCGTGATGTGCCCATGCTGAATGTTGTTGATCGGCTCCTCTTCCATCTTGGCCAAAACGTATCCGACGATGCGCGGGGGCTCGTAGGGGGACTTCTTCGGCCGCGACACATCCACGGCCACGTACGAGAGCTGGGGCCAGGAGAGGGCATGGTAGAGATAGTATTTGAGGAAGTAGTTCTCGGGGAGGTTGGTGATGTTGGTGGATTGGACGTGGGGGATGTCGGCAGGAGTGAGCACTCGGATGTCCATTTGGGAAAGGGCTGKTCTTGAGAGGGTTGGGGATTTGAATCGTTCGATAAGCTGAGCCTAGATCTTCAAGATGGATGGAAGGAAAGAAAAGGGTAACAAAAGTGAATGAATATGCACCCCACACTCCAAAGCTCCACACTTGGCATCACGTTAATACCCCCCCCCCCCCCCCTCTTTTGCCTACATATATGGCCATAGGTTTGATGCAAAAGCCGGTTTGATTCATTTCTGCAGCACATCCTGCTTAGATTSGACATTGTATTACATCAATCGCACAGCCATGGGTTACAATATTCCAAATGAGGCTCCTGAAGCCTCCCCACCTCCTTACACCAGTACGGATCCAGCTGTATCAAACCAGCGCATCGGACCTCAGCCCCCGGCCGAGCTACCAGTCGGAGGCCTTCTCGAAAGGAAGCAGTTGCACGATAACCCCAAAGATATTGGCGGAAACTTTGATGTAAGTCCCGACAAGTCTCTCCATCATGCCCTATCAATCGATTGCAAGAAAGAGGCTCACATGCAGCAGCCCCAGCAGCAGCAGCAGCAGCAGCAGCAGCATCCGTCATCACAACCCAGTATCTTTCGCACCAGCAAGAGTCGTTCCAGCTCCCTGTCATCCCGCAGCTCGTCCTCCTCGGCCTCCTCAGTCTCCTCGATCGATTCCCACGATCTGCAGGGCGGCACCCCATCCTCCATCCGATCGTCCCTGTCCGCATTCCGCTCCGCCCTCGCCGAGAAAAAAGACCCCGGCGCCGCGGTCCGCCAATTCCGGGATCAGCTGAAGCAGCAGACCCGCATGACGTCGGCTTCGGATCGTAAGGAAAGGAAGAGGGCGTACAAGCAGGAGTATCGGGAGCTGCGGAAGGAGATCAAGGGTCTTGTCAAAGACGCTGTCAAGGAGATGAAGCAGGAACGTAAATTAAGGAAGCGCGAGAAGAAGGCGGTGCGGAAGGAAGAGAAGCAGGTGCGGAAATCGGAAAGGAAGGCGGCGATGAAGGGCTAGGAGATGGAGCTGTCTGGCGGACATGGGAGGGGAGCGGAACCCCTGGCCGGAGTGAAGTGAGAATTGCGACTGCTCAACACCTTGCTGTGGCGGCTTGATGACGTTGGAGAGAAAGCGACGCCTGGTGCGCCTGAGCTTCCGGTATTGCCCACAGCTCTCAAATCATACCATTTCGGCACCCGGGAAGGATGGCCCAACTCATATTGACACGCAATCATAAAGACACTGATAATGCTCTGTACTGAAGGCTTCAACACTGTGCCACCATGCGTGATTCGTTATCAAAAAAGAAATGTGACACATTTGAAAGAATCGAATTTGAGGACATTTGCCAATGATGTATTGCAGAGCAGAATGCATATCCGTTGGCATGATTGAGAGCCCGTTCCTACATGATAGCTTACTCATTTGCTTAGCCCCTCTATCCTGTCAAATCACTTCATAATCCGTTCTCCAAATGAGGTAGCTGACTCGTAGATGAATTTGAGATCAGTTGCCTGGGCCATGATAGATGGCGTCCTCTGTGAACCACCACTCAACATTCGACTCAAAGCCCATCGGCTTCGAGCCGGTCACTTTGTTCCACAAAGATTGGCTGAGATCAATGGCCCATGTTCCCTGACAGCCAGGACATTTATCCGTCAACATGGCCGGTGTTTGCTTGCCATTGAACGATATGGTCGCCATTCTCCCGCAAAATGCGTTCTTGTGATTTTGGGGAGCGTCGTTGGTGTAGGTGCCGAACGTACCTGAAGGAGTCATTAGCAATGGGGCCCACTCAACAGCATGGCGGTGGAGATAGACACAAACGAGCCAAGAGTGCGCTTACCTTCGGCGAGGGCAAAAAAGTCCTGAGAGTTGGTGTCATTTGTCCAGCCGCAAGCGCCAAGTCCTTGGTCATTGTAGATAGTCATCTTCTCCGCCGTACATTTCCCACCAGTGTTCCCACATGCACCACCTGAAGGTTGACTGCCGCCACTGCTACCGCCGGAACTAGCGTCACCAGCGGCAGGTTGCTGAGGCGCTTGGGCCTGTGGGGCTGCCGCTTGGTTCTGCTGGACGGCAGGGGGTGTACTGGCGGGAGCCTGTGAGGGTGGCGTGACTGAGGCGGGTGGGGTCACACTTGGCGTGATGCTGGGTGGTGCGACGACATCCGCCGCCTTTTCTTGTTCCACAGGCAATTGGGCCGGCGTCGTCTGGGTGGATGTCGTCGCAGGCGCAGAGGCATCTCCAGGAGAAGGGCCATAAACGGTCACGATCACGTTGACGGTCTCGGTGACATCTTCCCAGACGGTCGTGGTGACCTGGTCACGCTTGTGCAGATGCTGGTGGGCCATATGGTTTGACGCTACGACAGCCGAAAGGCAGGCGCTGAGCGCCAGAAGACCTGCTTGCTTCATTGCCTCAATGAAATGTGATGAAATATAGACGTCGGTCGTTCTTTTCGAAGATAGGTCCTGGATGATGACAGATGCGGATGGTAGATGCACAGATGTATGTATTCGTGAGGAGATTGCAATCGAGGTGACACGAATGCGGTAAAATGACGGGATGTCTGACTGTCCTTGTTCTCTTGTTGTGTAGGTATATGCAGGCGATCAAAGAGTGGATTCTTGCGGCTGGCAGCACTGTCAAAGGCGCGAGAAATGAGCGAAGTGGTTTGTCCGTAGAACAAAGCCGGTAGATAGTATGAGCGCACTGACTTTAAAAGAACGTGGTGCAAGGACTGATCACGGATCAAAGTCCAGGGAGTGAATGAAGGAGCAGCAAAAGAGGCGATGAGAAGTTTCAAGACTTTGTGAGGATCAAATACGAATTCAGCTCTTGGAGGTGGCAGCCAATGAGCGGCACCAGCAGCCATTTCGCCAAGCATTACCCCTGAGCTGGCCCACCGTCAGCTTTCAAGGGCTGTGGGGCGTCCCGTAGGCGCTGCATTAAGCCACACACCCGCACGATCCAAGATATCGCGGTTCCTCAGGTACTAACTCCGTACTGTCGTAGAGAGCGTCTCAAATGTGTATCGAATATGGCTCTCATTCATCTCACTAGATCCAATAGGCTTTCAATATATTGCCTTGCATCGGATCCAATACCCTCTGTCACCTTCGACGTGCCCAAYTGATCTTCCCTGCCTCTACCGAGCCCGAAACCCATCGCTGTGGCTGACTGCTGAGGCTTTGCGGTAACCGCGTCGCTTGCTTTTCGTATCAGTATTGCCTCCCTATACATGGGAACCTTGCTTGCCGTTGATGTCGTCGTTGTTGCACCTGCATACGGAAGACGCACCCACATCACCCACCATCCTCTACCAGTCTTGCACGTTTGTTCAAGTTCTAACTTGTGTCTATGACTGGCAACAACAATGTTCACGATTTGTGAGTAGACTCCAAGAGCTTCTGTCCGACTCCAGCCAGATAGCATTTCAATGGATGTATCGCTGGCAACGGGGATATTTGGTAGCGTAGACTGTACTGTCAAGCGGTCGGGATCGAAAATAAGACCTCGAAGAGACTGTGGGCTGTGAATCGGATGGGCTTTACTTGTCGAGCTTGCCTCCCAAAGATGCTGCCTGACCCTGCTCGGGTCTGTACTGTTCAGGAGGGATTGACGAAGAGGACCAAGTTGAAAGTGTAGGGAACGATAGAAAGACGTCATCGCCAGAGAATCGGTTTGCGGCTCGAAGAGGAAGATGAACATGAAGGGCTCCTGAACATAGACAACCACGCGAAGTCGATCTTGTCCCATCTGTCCAAGGACGCTAGGCCCGTTGATTATTGAGCTTGATGGATCTTGTGTAGAATCACGATTCCTCTCGACATGCAGAATTAAGCTTGAAGGGTTTGGCGTCGAATCACGATTCCTTTCGACATGCAAATGACGTATCCGGATCGTACTGTTGAACTCCTTCTCACCCTCAACTGCTGTGGCATCAGCTTGACCGTCTTCCTCGGAACCATAATCACTATCTAGATCATCAAGGAGTCCGATTAGAAAATACCCTTGCGAATCATCCTTCTCCAGACTTTGATTGTGAGGACCAGTGACTCCCTTGAGAGCCTTGGTTTCTCTGCTCACATTGGGGGGCGTCTGAGCCGGTCGTCCTCCGGGGATGCCCCAGCTTGAACCATACACTCCGAGAGTCAGATACTTCATAACCTCTGTTCCAACCGCGAAGGGGGACTGTTGATCAGTGAGGGGATCTTGTTCTTGAGATGTTGAGCTAGTTGTAGCCTTCGGATGTGAACCTTTAGCCGAAGTCACATTCCCATGGGGACGGACGATGGGAGGAGGTATGCGTGTATCATGGGGTGAATCCTGTCTCGGCCGCCCTGGTCCCTTGCGTTGTCCAGGAGATGGACCAGACTTGTCATACTCCGTCTGGACGCGCCTCCGACGAGGATTTGAGCTCGGATGGACGGCGATCCCATACGACGCAGCCCCTTGAGTCGCTACCCATTCGGCCCAGACTGAGATGGCTCTGATCGAATCTCTGGTCAACGACCCGACGCCTGAGAATATCGCACCGTCCGAAGCCTCTGGACGCTTTCTGGGGGCAAAGCGACTGCCAGACAGATTATCATATCGGCCCACGAATAGGTCGACCAGCCCATCACACCTCTCCACGAATCCCTCAAGTACCTCACGTTCGCCGCTGCCCCGTTGTTCCTCGTCTACGCCTACACCCAGCTCCCCCCCTGCCGAGAGCTTTATCCCATCGTAGATGTCAATAGCTGGATTGCCGTGTAGCAGGATGTCCCAATCTTTGAGAAAGCTGTCCCAAAACCTTTTCAAAACCCCACAGAACTTTTCTCGCGACAATCTTGAACAGATATCCGACAGAGAAGAGCCATGGTGCAGGAGAAAGATACGATGCGCGCGCGAAGCCTGTTGCGTCAGTAGAAGTGGAGGGGACACCTCGCGTGCCGAATACTCGTAGCTTTGGCCGGCAGAGGTTGGCGGAGTGGTCGCTCTGAGAACCTTCGTCAATTCTACGGACTGGAAGGGGAATCAGAATCCATGTAGTCGGAGGTTGGCATGCTTCAATTACCGCCAACAACCACCAGTCTTCTTCAAGCTTATGTAATATGACCCGGGATCTCTCCGTATCGACCGATTGAATGTGGGAGCCACTCGTGAAATCTCTGGGCCATATGTAAGCGTGGCAATCCTCGCAGCCCAGTTGTCTTACGTTGAGAATTGAAGGATCCCTTGGGCGAGCCCAATCTGCCGAAACTTTTCATTGACGTCGATGGTTGAGCCTTGATCGTCTTTTCGCGTTGATGCTGAGGTTTTTCGATTGCCTGTGTCGTCCTGTTGGCTGTAATAATAAGCCAACTGATCTTCTACCTGGTCGTCGGCAGTGCCCCAGGTTGGATTGTAGATTGCCAGGTACGCAACGCGGGCCGGGACAATGCTCGTAAAGCTGGAGGAACGTGACATGGCATGGTGACAGGTTRCGCTTCATCGAGAGTARAAAGGTTGCGGGAGAGCAGAGGTAGCTACCCTGAGAAGCTATTTCCAAGGCCATGATATGTGAGATCATCCACCAAMAGCCTGTCACACTTGTATTCCCAGCCAAACCCTGGCGCTAGYTCTAGTCCGAGCTTGATTCATTTGCAGCGAATCCGAYTARATAGCTTTCTCRAGTAAATCTTAATTTCCCTTAWTTCYCTTTTCCAACCTTTGCAGGCAGTATCTTCACACTCTTTCATACTCTCAAGCTCACTACACATCTACGGAAGCTTACTGCAACACCATTCAACATCATTGCACCGAAGGTTCCATTGAGAACTCGAGAACGCGGGGCGCAAATCCCTGTTGCAGCCTTCCATTTCCGTCTCGAGTTCACGCCTTGGAAGGTGTATCAGGGCGTTCAGAATGTCAGACACTGAAATCAAAAATGAGGATCCCGTCTCTCAAGATCGAGCTGACGATGGTGACGATGAAGTAAGAGATGGACTCTCCGCTGCTCCGACTTCTACCAAACTCTACGCTTGGCTGTACGAGGATGGCCGTCGTCACGCACGACCGAAGATCAAAAAACCATGAAGATGAGCCGCTGATGAAAAATATGATATAGGAAGAGATATCAGCGATGAAGAGGAGGGTCGCAGAGATGGAGGCAGAGGCGGCCAAGCTGCGCGAAATGCAAGCATCCCTAGATGAAGCCAGCAACGACTTGAGAGAAGATAAAGAAGACATCGATGCTCGAAGCATATTTGTGGGCAACGTGGACTATGGCGCATCACCGGAAGAGATTCAGGCGCACTTCCAAAGCTGCGGATCCATCAATCGTGTGACCATCCTGCTCGACAAATTCACAGGTCATCCAAAAGGGTGGGTGTTCCGGGACTTGCCTGCACTCTTGACTCTTGAGTCTTGACGGTGCTGATTGTGGTCAGGTATGCATACGTGGAGTTCACCGAGCCGAATCTTGTGGCTCAAGCGCTGGTCCTCAATGAGAGCATGTTCAGGGGCCGCAATCTCAAGGTAGAGTGTCCTCTCAGGGTATCAGACGATCTTGACGCTGAAGCTACCCTACAGGTCGTGCCGAAACGGACCAACCTCCCAGGAATGTCACGAGGTGGTCGTGGTGGACGGGCGCCACCTCGAGGGCGAGGGGGGTTCGGACGTGGTGGATATGACCGAGGTGGATTCAGGGGAGGCTTTGACTCTCCTCGAGGTGGTTATCGCGGTGGCTATCGGGGACGCTCAAGGGGATATGCCCCATATTGAAGAGGATATCCTGCACCGAGAAAAGCCATGGCTGCATCGAAATCTCACACGAGCGTTGATCAGGCCTCATGAAAGGGCTGTCCTGTATCCGCTCTGGGCGAAATTGGAAAGTGCAATAGTATCCCGTCCAGGAACTGTTTGGGGAGTAGTAGGGTAATCAGTAGAGATTCAGATGATGTTTGGTCGGAGCTTTATCTAATGTATGTCTGTATGTCATACATGATGAATTGATGATGTAGCTGGATGGAATTGGGGCCGGACCTTTTGCGACCCCGGCCGTAGGGCTGAGATGGACGATTTGGACGAAACACTTCGGTCCCCTCGGTCTGAGGGGGGAAGCGCGCCAGAATTGCTATCGAGCTCAGCCAGAACCCCTAGAACCTATACGTCCTGCTGAGATGTTTGTCGACGTCTCTTTCATGCACTATCGACTCTTCTATGATGCTGCAGGGTGACCGGGTGAATCGTTCCGGCTCTATGATTTCAAACGAACACAGCCCCCCATAATCCCTTATTGAACACAGGCGGCCGCCTTGTGYATTCTTGCGCTTGGCCATCTCCAAGCAGCCTACCATACAAGCTCTATCGCTTGTCTCAGACAAAGCGACTTCAAGGCCGTTGGTGAAGCAGACGGACGGAGCAAGCCCGAACATGGAATCGGAACTACCCCAGTAAGCCGATACTATTCGACTGGTAATGGTGAAAGCTGACGTATTCCGTAGGACCGCAAACCTGCGGGTGACAAGTAAGGAAGAATTCACATACACCTCACTGGCATTGTCAGCTCATACAGACTAGTCATTGCCGCAGATGGGCTCTACAAGCGTGATATCCTGAGTGGGCGATCCAAAGCCTCCAGCCTCGACGGTAGACTGATCCATCAATATGCAGGATTCCCAGATCCCTTCGCTGTGGCCACTATAGATGGGGAGCAGACCCGGACTACTTCGGTCATCAAGAAGACCTTGAATCCCTACTGGAATGAAAGTTTTGACATGTGAGTCAGGCTTCGACCTTCTGTCTGTGCAGGAAGGAGCTGAAAGAATACAGGAGAGCGAATGATGAGAGCATATTAGCCATCCAGATTTTTGATCAGAAGAAATTCAAGAAGAAAGACCAAGGCTTTCTCGGCGTCATCAATGTGAAAATTGGCTCCGTCATGGACTTCGAAACGGGCGGCGATGGTAGACGCTTTCCTCTCTCAAACTACCCGGCTCGTTGGCTGACTTGCTCGATCAGAAATGCTCACGAGGGACTTGAAGAAGTCCAACGATAATCTCATCGTCCATGGCAAGCTGATTGTGAATCTGTCCACGAACCTGGGTCCGTCGACGAACACCTCGAACGTGCTTGGCCATCCTGGCTCTTCACTATCAGTCGGTGGAACCAGCGTGGCATCAGCGAGCAATGGCATCCCCCCTCGCTCACCTGTAGGCTCATCAAGCGCGCTCGATGCCAATTCGTCCGATCATCCTCCCCCTCATAGCCCCGCCGCCACCAGCAACCATATTCCTGCTGGTTCTTCCACAGCCCCACCTAACCCGCCACAACCAAACGGGAACCCCCCAAGCTCTGGTGGCGCAGGGGCAGGACATCTGAGCTCCTTTCGAGACAACCAAGGTATGTTGCCTGCAGGATGGGAGAGGAGGGAAGACAATTTGGGCCGCACGTATTACGTCGATCATAATACAAGAACAACCACGTGGACGAGACCTTCGACTACGTACAACGCAACGGATCAGCGCAATGCCATGGAAGCCACTACCCAACTCGAACGTCGTGCTCACCAGAATCGAATGCTGCCTGAAGATCGGACCGGTGCCAATTCTCCAAGCCAGATGGAAGCCCCGACTCCAACCTCAGCGAACAACGCGAGCGCAGTATCGATGATGGCTACTGGAGCAACAACAGCCGGCACTGGAGAGCTTCCTGCTGGCTGGGAACAGCGACATACACCTGAAGGACGGTCGTACTTCGTGGATCACAACACGAGGACGACCACCTGGGTTGATCCGCGAAGACAGCAATACATCAGAACATACGGTCAGAACCCTGGCGGTAACAATACCACAATTCAGACACAGCCTGTTTCACAGCTTGGGGCGCTTCCCAGTGGGTGGGAAATGCGTCTCACCAACACGGCGCGTGTCTACTTCGTGGATCATAACACGAAGACGACTACGTGGGACGATCCCCGCCTTCCTTCCTCCCTGGACCAAAACGTTCCACAGTATAAGCGTGATTTCCGACGAAAGCTCATCTATTTCAGATCGCAGCCAGCGCTCCGAATATTGTCGGGGCAATGCCACGTCAAAGTCAGGAGAGATCACATCTTTGAAGATTCGTACGCCGAGATCATGCGTCAAAACGCCAATGACCTCAAGAAACGATTGATGATCAAGTTCGACGGGGAGGACGGTCTAGACTATGGTGGATTATCCAGGTATGTCTGCTGCCAGGCTTCTGACGGCGCTCATTCTCATGTCTGACAGGGAGTTCTTTTTCTTGCTATCTCACGAAATGTTCAATCCCTTCTATTGTTTGTTCGAATACTCGGCACATGACAATTACACCCTTCAGATCAATCCTCATTCCGGCATCAACCCAGAACATTTGAATTATTTCAAATTTATCGGGCGGGTTGTTGGATTAGCCATCTTTCATAGACGTTTCCTCGATGCCTTTTTCATCGGCGCTTTCTATAAGATGATCCTCAGGAAGAAGGTGTCATTGGCCGACATGGAGGGCGTCGATGCAGATTTCCATCGAACATTGACGTGGACCATGGAGAACGATATTGAAGGCGTGATCGAACCAACCTTTTCCACCGAAGACGAAAGTTTTGGCGAAGTGCGAACCATTGACCTCAAGCCGGACGGCCGTAACATCGAAGTTACCAATGAAAACAAGAAAGAATACGTGGAGCTCATCACTGAGTGGAGGATCCAGAGACGGGTTGAAGAGCAATTCAACGCCTTTGTGACAGGATTCAATGAGTTGATACCGCCTGATCTTGTGAATGTCTTCGACGAACGCGAATTGGAACTACTGATTGGCGGCATTGCCGATATTGACGTCGAAGATTGGAAGAAACACACCGACTACCGGGGCTACACCGAACAAGATCAAGTCATTCGAAATTTCTGGGCGGTATGTGTAGCTTTGACCATCTGACTTCTCTTGGCTAATGAAACCCACAGGTCATAAGGAGTTGGGATGCCGAACAAAAATCGCGTCTCTTACAATTTGCCACGGGCACGTCAAGAATTCCAGTCAATGGTTTCAAAGACCTGCAGGGAAGCGATGGACCCCGTCGTTTTACGATCGAGAAGTCAGGTTCAGAAAAGGCTTTACCAAAGTCACATACTTGGTATATTCAATTCTGCGCTCGCCAAGTAAAATCAGCTAATTTTGAATAGCTTCAATCGTCTCGACCTGCCAGACTACAAAAATTTCGAAGATTTGTCAGGTAAATTGACGATAGCTGTCGAAGAAACAGTTGGATTTGGGCAGGAGTAGCGGCCAGGCATTGTGTTAGCAGTCGAGTCACTATTTCAGGCGCCCGAAGCTCTCCAGAAACACGCAGAGCGGAAGACCACAGTCACGTCTTCGTCTGTAAGCAGTGTTTTGGTGACTGACCCCATTTACGGGTACTCCATTGTAGAATACTTTTCTTGCGTCAAGAGATACGAAGCCAGCGTCAATAGCTCAATGACCGTCGTTATCATTGCTCCAAGCAATATATCCCATCTGCAAGGTGATACTTGTGGTATGTTCCGTGTCATCGATCCGTGCACCTCATTATCTGTGTCATTCCATGGGAARGACTGGTGACTATATGAAAGAGGCGGAGAGACTCATGAGAGGCTTTCAGCCATTATCGACTGACATTGTCGACGCGGACTGCATGGTGTATAGAAAGACAATGCCGATTTGCAAATTTCATCCGCTCTGGAATGCTTTCCATGCTGGTGCATTACTAAATCTTCTTGTTATCGGACAACCTCACGGTGCTCAGACAGCTCGACTTACAAAAATTGCAGCATGACAGCGATAGCGAGGACTGATTCGATCCTTCTTCTGACACGGCTGAGGGTCCTCTGTTCATCGAGTCCGAGCGAAATCGGATTGTTGATCCTCAAACATCTTCATCAAGCTCATCCTCCTCGCCGCCGGGCCCATCATGCTTCTCCCGCTTGACGGCCCCCGCATCACCACCGCGAGCATCTCCCCCCACCGCCGCCGCCGCATCGACTTTCCTCTTCCGCCCCCGCGGCCCCCTCTCGAGCCCCACCTTGCCCTCCCCGGTATCGAACTGCTTCCTCGCATCCTTCAAGCTCTTCTCCATCGTGAGCAGTTCCTTCACCCGGCCCGTCGCAACTTCATCGTGGCGGATGGCGAATTTGAAATCATCCGCCTTGACCTTGCCGCGGCCCGAGACGGTGGCGGCTTTGGAGGCCGTCTGCACGGTGTCGATCACGTAGTCGGTCACGATCTCGTCCAGGATGCGGACGGTTTCGGGGAGAGGGTGCTTGTCGTCGCCGAAGGCGAAGAGGGCTTGTGTCACTATAGGGGATGAGAGTGGGGGCTCAGCATCAATTATGTGGGTTGGATTAATGGGGAAAAGGTGACGACGCCCTTACGTTCTTGCTCGAAGTTGAGCTGGCCCTTGTGACGAGCCGGGCGAACGCGGTGCTCGGACATCTCATGGATTTAGATGAGCATTCGTTGCGTGGTACTGGTCACATCCTCAGGCCTCCATCACAGAGCTGTACATGCTATTCTCTGGACAAGAGGTACATGTGCGATGGTCAGTGGGGGCGTGGGTCGGCCACTGCGATGGTCAGTGGGGGCGTGGGTCGGCCAC
>MSTJ01000167.1:0-32276 GCA_001956345.1 Ramalina peruviana | reverse complement strand
GGTCAGTCTTCTTTGTGTTGATCTTTACCTTGTTCTGTCCTGACAAGGAATCGTTCCGCATCCGGCGTCAGACGCTGTGACTCTGAGGGGACAGAGTCCTTGTACGACCTGCAAGTTAGCTAATCTTGCTCGTGATCTAGATGTGGTACCTCCTCCCTTCGGATCCTACTGCCGTACCCATCGCGAGAGCTCGCTTCGTTAGCTGGTATGATGGCGTCAACACCTCCTCCTACCCTCCAGAGCCTTACCGGACCAAGCGGCTACATATCATCAGCAGAAGACTACACTCAGATACCTCTTTGCACGAGACTACAGAACAGGTGTTCACGAAACCAGCTGGGTAGTCGGCCGTAACAGTAGAGACGAGGGTTTCGCCTGCCACCATGACCATCAGCCGCTTCCGCGTTCAGCAAAGCCAGCTTTCATTACCTTGTATCAACTACTATATCGAAACGTGAAATGAAACACAGGCAGTTGGTTACATTATATCCCACAAGCCCTATGATTCGAAAAGGGCAGGCCAGCGCAGCAAAAGGAGGGGTTCTTCGACCTCATGGGGAGATCGAGTTCTACATTCCAGATAAGGCCACGTCAACAAGTACGGCTCCAGGTCTAAGCTTTTGCCGCCCTACTAAGCTGTTGGCTTTTCAGCGGAAGCTGCAACCCAGGCTGGGGACCTAAAAGGCAAATTGGCGTACCCTGGGAGATACATCTGTCGCGCCTTCCTCGATGCAGAGCGACTGTGTCAATTATCAAAAGGTTTGGAATCTATCTCTTGATACGCTTGGAATGCGGAGGCTTACCTCGACTTAGCTCACACACGTGATGATGGAGCCTCGCATCGGCGGCTTGGTCCTATGAACATCAGCCTGTAAACTCTCAAAGCCTGCGTAGGCTTATGCTACCGAGTCCAGCTTCAAGGGATAGTGATAACGAATCCGCCTTGGAGGATACTATGGCTATCAGGCCTGCGACTGCGCTTGGTCATGGTAACATTGATCATCTCCAAGTGGCTACCTGTTCGGTAAACATTCTGGCTGTTCAGCAAGCGCCATCTTCCAGGATCAGACCCAAGATCTAGGGGGGAGCAGACCTCCATAACAGACAACATACCCATCAAGACGACCTTCAGGTAGAGACGTGCGTTTTCGACAATCCTAGTGCTGGGCAGCCTGGGAGCTTACAAAATATCGTGCAGCCCTCAACAAGTCGCTCCGCAAGAACAAGTCTTGCATGGGCGCCTCTGACAACGCCCTTTGCGTGGGTTATCTTCAAAGGATCTACTTCCAAGGGAATCAGTTTCAAGAGGCTTGCTTTTATTACCAGGGGACTTACAGTACCAGCAAAGCGCCATTCTAAGTACGCTCCCTATCTTTGAGCTGCTTTGGTTCTGCCTGATTAGCGCTATCCTAATTTCCTCATGACTCACTTCGCTCTCCTATCGCACTCGCTATCTTGGGGTACTGTCAGAAGAAGCGCCTGATTGATTCGGCCGACGTCGTTTTGAGCCTGTGCTTTCGGCAACTTATCCGTCCATCGAACTCTGATCACTCCTGAATTGCCTTTGCAAAGGGGCGCACAACTAGTGGTCACTTCAGTCTCCAAGAAGCAAAGGTTCTTTTCGGTCCACTTACCTTCTGAGTGCTTATCATGATTGTCGGAGAAGAATTCAACGGGCGAATAGATCCTTCCTGATGAGAAGCTCTGCATACCTATCGTCTGAAGGCAACCGCAGAAACCCTGGTGGAACTTACTGTTGGACGAAGTCTCTATTGAAGGGGATCACTGATCTAAGGGGACTCACACTTGGGGGCACTCGCTATTGAAGGAATCCACCGACCGGGGCACTAACTAGTGGAGGAGCTCACCGATCTAAGGGGACTTACACTTGAGAGGACGGGCTCTTGATGGACTCACTCGAACAGGACTCACTCTTGATGGGGCTCACTCCTTTGACGGCACTCACTGGTCTTATGGGACTCACCAATACAATGCAACTCGCCTCTCTGATGGAATGACTCTTGGTGGACTTACTTCGACACGACTCACTCTTGATGGGACTTACTGTTGAGGGGGCTCAATTGGATTGGACTCACTTGGATTGGACTCACTTGGATTGGACTCACTTGGATTGGACTCACTTGGATTGGACTCACTTGGATTGGACTCACTTGGATTGGACTCACTTGGATTGGACTCACTTGGATTGGACTCACTTGGATTGGACTYACCGTTCTGATGGGACTTACTCTTGATGGGGCTCACTGGTCTGATGGGACTCACTCTTGAGGGGGGACTCACTCTGACCGCACTCACTCTGACCGCACTCACTCTGACTGCACTCACTCTGACCGCACTCACTCTGACCGCACTCACTCTGACCGCACTCACTCTGACCGCACTTACTCCGTTTGGACTCACTTGAACCAGGCTCATTGATCTGATGGGACTCACTGATCTTGCACGACTGACTGTTGACAGGACTCACTGGTGCGGTGGGACTCACTCTGATGGAATTCACCGGTCTGGGGGGACTTATTCTGAAGGGGACTCGCTCTGATCGGACTTACTCTTGGGAAGGCTCACTCTTGAGGGGACTCACTTTTAAACGACTTACTCTGATCGGACTTGCTCTTGAAGGGACTCACTATTGAATGGACTCACTCTTAATGGGACTTACTCTTGATGGGACTTACTCTTGATGGGACTTAGCAGTCTGAGGGGACTTACTATCGAGAGGACTCACTGGTTTGGTGGGACTCACAGGTACGGTGGGACTCACTCTTTATAGAACTCACTATTGAAGGACTCACTCTGATGGAACTCGTTCTGATGGGACTCACACCCACTCTTCAGGAACTCGCAGGTCTGGGGGACTCACTGTCGATGAGACTCACCGGTCTGGGGGACTCACTGTCGATGAGACTCACCGGTCTGGGGGACTCACTRTCGATGAGACTTGCCGGTCTGGRGGGACTYRCTGTCGATGAGACTCACCGGTCTGGGGGGACTCACTGTCGATGAGACTCACCGGTCTGGGGGGACTCACTGTCGATGAGACTYRCCGGTCTGGGGGGASTCACTGTCGATRAGACTTGCCGGTCTGGAGGGACTCACTGTCGATGAGACTCACCGGTCTGGGGGGAGTCACTGTCGATGAGACTCACCGGTCTGGGGGGACTCACTGCTGATTGAACTCACCGGTCTGATGACACGCCTGCTGAACGGACTTGCTGACGAGCTTGACTTACTCTCCCGTTGACCCTTGTTGGCGTCTTTGACTGTCCGGGCCCATCGACTTACTATTCGAGCCATCTGAATCGAGCCACCCGCTCGCCGGCGTGATGATGGCTGGGGAGTGATCGACCCACCCGCTGATCGACTCGGCGGCGCGAGCGACTCAGCAGTTGATGAGACTCGCCGATGTATGTGTGCCACGGGTCGAGGCGACCCCACGGCGCAGTCGAGTCGCCAGTGCAATGGATCGCTTGCTGGTGTCAGTGATGTGCCTACCGACTGACCCATTGGCACCAGCGGCCACCACCAGCCTTGACCCCTCGACTCTCCGAGATCTGCTGTGGACCGGCCTYACGACCTGTGGAAGGGTATAGCTAGAGACGAGGGTGGTTGTCGATGAGCTCGGACGCTCGTTGCCGGAGCCCCATGTCATGAAGGTTGCTGGCGACGCTGGTCCCAAGTCAGCAGAAGGTCCAATGATGGTGAGCGGGTGGCAGGGGCATACCTGGCTGCAGCCTCGCCCCTCGGGGGGCATGTATAAGGCACCATCTCGTTGTCGTCCGACTCACTGACGAACCACCAGGGTGTATCGAAGCACGAGCTCAAAGACAACGACAGAGCCAGCGACTGCTGCACACGATGTCAGTGTCTCCTGGCCTCAGTGATGCGTCTCGCAGTCTTCGGAGGGTCGGTGGGTGTTCAGAGGAGCACCGTACCTGTCGGGAGGTCATGATCAATGGGACTGGCCGGAGGAATGGGAAGGTGGAGGATGGATGGAGGTAGAGGGAAGAGAGACAGCTTTTGGCCAGGGAGAGCTGACGGCGCTAGTTCCGCTGTTCTTGGCATTTTCGTCCAAATTCTCTAAGGCCACCAGGTTCTTCTCGAATGTGAGCCACCAGCACGTCAGACCTCGAAGATAAGTCTTGCCCTCGGAGGGAGGAGCTCTATTCTACTATTATACTTATCGAAGGCCAGCGACTTGTTGCCTTTTCCAATCTACCGAGCACTTTGCACTGAATAGTCTGAATATCATTCCCCTGAGCCAGGTCAATTTTCATTCTCCAATCGCACTGCAAGTATCATCAAGCATCTTTGGAATACATGAAGGTGTATTCAGAGGAGGCCTGAAGAGCCTCCGGGGTAACGCTTATGGTCTGTGTGTCGAATGCACTACATCAGGGCTTCCATGATCGTGAAGGCATGCTCCCTGCCCGGCAGGTCTCCATGGTGAGCATTTGCTCCTGATCCATCTCTCTTGCCCCGTCTCGAGCCTTTGACCTCCCGCTCGGATCCTGTGATCTCCCTTTTCCTTAACCTTGGTGATACTGTCAGTCCTGGGAGAAGCGCCAGCTCCAACCGCTGTGCAAAGGGGGCTGCTTGCGACCTCTCCTCGTCCCTTGCCCCCCATCTCGTTCCTCATCCCTCGCCTGGTCGTTCAATAGTCTGACCGAGCTTACAAAACAGAGGTGGAATCCCTGCCGTCTTCGAGTTGCTGCCATATGAGATTCGTACGGGGCAACGATGCTGCTGAGCAGGGTCTCGCGGCATACATTCGACACGGGCGAAGTGCAGTCCGGATAGGAGGAAAGACAACGATTGAAGGGTATGGCTTAGTCTTAGTTGCAGCGTCTCCTTGCCAGCCACTCTCATCGCAGTCCCTCATGGTCGAACAAAAGGTCTCATACTCAAGCTGCTGACGAAGAGTGGTTGAGGGATGAACGCAAGCAGAATGAAGCACTGCTCAATGAAGCAACAAAGCTCCGGCAGGTTGAAGGCGATAGAAGGCTTGATTCATGTGCACTTGCAGAATTGAGACGCATGGATCTTTGAAAATTTATTGATATTGCTCAGCTAATGCTAGACTAGCCACCAGAATCTTGCCCTTGGAGAAAGCCCATCCTACTTCCACGCCCAAAACTCACGCTCGTTCTGGAAACCGCCATGAGGAATATATCCAAGGTAATCCCACGAATAGAAGAAATGTATCACGTCTTGATAGCGACCCACGCCATGGAAGGCCAAGATGGGCCGCCAGTGTTTCAGTGACTGTAAACATCGATCTCGCTGCAGCTATATGTATGACACAGGCCTTGCCTAGCGACTGCGTGGTCTAGGCATTCTGTATGTGGAATGCTTCGCAACGTGCGCATAGACTCAGGGTATGCCCAGCCGCTCTCATGGCTCCGGGCCACCGCTAGTGTAGTCGATGGCCACCATGCCGCAGCTTGAGGTGGTGAGATCTCTTGGCTCTCCTCGCATCAGCGAGAAGGTTCGTAGCCAGCACCGCGGACAGGTGGATCTCGTCGCTGGCCATAAAAAAAAACSGGAAATGTCTGACTCTTTTTTGGCCGAGTGTTCACACCATGGAAAGGCAAGTGAGTCTCGGAATTTGGAGGTCATATTGATCTTGCTGTGGCATTAAGGTGGACATACCCTTTGCCTAGTTTGTCAAATCGGAAATCAAGGCCGGCTTCTTAGCACGGCGTAGACTCAGGGTATGCTCACTTCCCCCTCACATTACTCTGGGCCATCGCTAGTGTAACCATGACCACAATGCCGCAGCTTGAGGTTGTGAGATCGCTTGGCTCTCCCAGTCAACCGTCGGGTCGACTGAAAGGTTCGTAGCCAGCACCGTGGACAGGTGGATCTCGTCGCTGACCGTCTGTATGGCTTTTCATCACTGGGGCTCACACCATGGGAAAAGGTAAGTGAGCTCCGAGAATTCGACGCCACCATTGATCTCGCTACAGCATCCCAGAGCATACTGTGGACAGTGGACTTTGTCCGCCGTCTTGAACCACTAGTGCGCATGCAAAATCTTCTTAATCGTTCGAGCAGGTATGCTCGCCCACCCTTGATCTCCCAACGGGTCCGTTAGTATAACGTGCACAAATACTGTAGCTTGGGGTGTGAGACCTATTGGCTCTCCTCGCATTACACGAGAAGGTTCGTAGCCAGCACCGCGGACAGGTTGATCTCGTCGCTGACCATCTGTATGGCTATCTCGTCACTGGGGCTCACACCATAGAGAAAGGTTGGTGAGCTCCGAGGTTTGGATGCCAGCATTGATCTCGCTACAGTATCCCAGAACATCCTGTGATGCTTTTTGTGCTCCGAGTGCACGTGCAAATCTTCTATATCGTTTCTGAGCAGGTATGTTCGCCCGCCCTTGATCTCCCAACGGGTCCGTTAGTATAACGTGCACAAATACTGTAGCTTGGGGCTTGAGACCTATTGGCTCTCCTCGTTCGCACGAGAAGGTTCGTAGCCAGCACCACGGACAGGTTGATCTCGTAGCTGACCGTCTGTATGGTGTGTGTGCCTCCGTGCTTGGTACTTTGGAAGAGGTGAGAAAGCATTTGGGACACTATCGCCAACATTGATCTCGATGCAGTACCCCAGAACATACCGTGGGATGTCTTCCTTGTCATAGTTGTAGTTTTCAACGTTTCAGCACTTAGATTTTGCCGCCCCTCACGGAAGTATGCTCACCCCCCCTTGATCTTCCCACAGGGCCTCCGCTAGTATAACAGGGATACAATACTGCATCTTGGGTTTGAGACCTATTGGCTCTCCTCGCATAACGCGGGAAGGTTCGTAGCCAGCACCGTGGACAGGTTGATCTCACAGCTGACCATGTGTCTGGCTTGGTGCTCCGAGCTGGATA
This sequence comes from Ramalina peruviana, assembly GCA_001956345.1. NCBI lineage: Eukaryota > Fungi > Ascomycota > Lecanoromycetes > Lecanorales > Ramalinaceae > Ramalina > Ramalina peruviana. Next base: position 25,372 of record MSTJ01000167.1, on the reverse strand, counting down.
CCATGGAGAGGTAAGAAAGCATTGAAGTTGTATCGCCATATTGATCTTGCTCCAGCATTGCCCCTATATCGGTATCTGATCGTCATCCGGCATGATCCAGTCCATGTATCCATCTTTCAAAGATGCATGTGGAATCTGGGGGACCTCCGCTAGTATAACGTGGAATGCTACTGCAGCTCAGGTTTGAAATCCATTGGCTCTCCTCGCATCACGCGACACGAGAAGGTTCGTAACCGGCACCACGTACAGGTTGACCTCGTCGCCGACCGCGTGTTTGGTGTTCGTCTCCAGCTTGATACCATGGAAAGGTAAAAAAGCAATAGGACGTTATTGCCACTTTCATCTTGCTCCAGCATTGCCCTCTGTGGTTGTAGCTTCTCTTTGATTGAKTCGATATACCCTCCCCTCTCTGTCTTTTTTTGATGTCGTTTGGGGACCTCCGCTAGTGTAACGTGGCTGATGCTACTGGAGCTGAGTTTTGAGATCCATTGGCTCTCCTCGCGCTGCTAAACACGAGAAGGTTCGTAGCCAGCACCACGGACAGGTTGATCTCGAGCTGACCATGTGTCTGGCTTAGGCTTCCTCGCTTGAAACCATGGAAAGGTGACAAGCTTTAGAAGTTTGTCGCCATTTTTAATCTTGCTCCAGTATGGCCCTTCTCTATCAATCTGTCGTTTATTTCCTGTGCTTGTCTCCCCAACAAGATTTATCTTGTGTTGGCGGTTTCAGGGACCTCCGTTAGTATAACGTGGATGCTACTGCAGCTAAGGTTGTGAGATCTGTTGGCTCTCCCAGACCACCCTCAGGTCGACTGAAAGGTTCGTAGCCAGCACCACGGACAGGTCGATCTCGTTGCTGACCGTATGTCTGGCTTGATTTCCTTGCTTAACGCCATGTAAAGGTGAGAAGCTTTGGAATTTTATCGCCAGCTTTGATCTTGCTCCAGTATAGCCCGTCTCCAAGAATTTCACTAGCTCTGCTCGCTCGTCTCTCGTTTACCGCTGTTTGTCTTTTTTTTGGTGGTGTTTGGGGACCTCCGCTAKTAYAACGTGGATGCTACTGCAGCTGAGGCTATGAGATCTGTTGGCTCTCCCAGTCTATCATTAGGTCGACTGGAAGGTTCGTAGCCAGCACCACGGACAGGTTGATCTCGTTGCTGACCGTGTGTTTGGCTTGGCAGTCTCCACGCTTGGTACCATGAAGCGGTAAAAAGCTTTGGAACTGTATAGCCAATTTGATCTTGCTCCGGCATTGCCCCTGGTCACCGGGTGGAAAGAACAGAAGAAACACCGTTTGTGACCTCGTGCGTTGCGTAGTGTGAGTAGGGACCTCCATTAGTATAACAGGGAGTACTACCGCAGCTGAGGGTGAGATCTATTGGCTCTCCTCAAAAATTGAGAAGGTTCGTAGCCAGCACCGCGGACAGGTTGATCTCGAAGCTGACCATATGTCTGGCTTGGTAGTCTTCATGCTTGATGCCATAGCAAGGTAAGAAGCTCTGGGACTTTAGCCATATTGATCTTGCTCCAGCATTGCCCCTGTGTCGAAAAGAACAAATACTACAATAAATTTTACCCTCGTCTCCTCTGGCCACTTTGTGGTCTTGGTGGGGACCTCCGTTAGTATAACGTGGATGCTACTGCAGCTGAAGATGAGACCTATTGGCTCTTCAACTTTGTCATAAGACGAAGTTGAAGGTTCGTAGCCAGCACCGCGAACAGGTTGATCTCAAAGCTGATCATTTGTCTGGCTTGGTAGTCTCCGCGTCTGATACCATTGAAGGATAAAAGACTTTGGGACTAAGGCCAAGTTGATCTTGCTCCAGCATTGCCCCTGTACTGAAAAGAACAAAATACTACACATTTATTTTACCCACGTCTGGCCACTTTGCGGTCTTGGTAGGGACCTCCGTTAGTATAACGTGGATTTTGCTACGGCAGCTGAAGGTTGAGACCCATTGGCTYTCCGACCTTAGGCAAGGCCGAAGGTTCGTAGCCAGCACCACGTACAGGTTGATCTCGGGGCTGACCTTAATGTACGGCTGATGAAGAGACACATACCATTGAACAGGCAGATGCGTCCCTTTGGTCATACCGATTTGATCTTGCAGCAGCTGCGGCAAYGACGTGTACAGTTTCGGGCCGCAAACTGAGAATGGCCTTCACACGAACCCCCCCCTGATCGATCACCCACGGTGGCCACGGTAGTATACCAGCAACCAACGAGCTGCTGCGTAGAAAGATCCATTGGCTCTCCTACTTTGCCAAATGGCACAGTCGAAGGTTCGTAGCCAGTACCACGGACAGGTTGATCTTGTGACTGACCATAACATGTCTGGCTAGTCCTGACACGCATGCCACGGCTTTGGCAAATGCTTGTCTTTGTCTGGGCCATTTCCTATTGCTGCAACTGCTACAACGACTTGCTCTGGTAGTCGGCATATCTGCAAGTCCCCCCCCCTTTCAATCGCCCACGTGGCCCCCTGTAGTATACAGATGACCAACGAGCCACAGCTGTGTTGAGACCCATTGGCTCTCCAACCTCTTTCGAGAAAGAGATTGAAGGCTCGTAGCCAGCACCGCGGACAGGTTGATCTCGTGGCTGACCATATGTCTGGCCGATATCTTGGACGCATACCATAGAGAAGGTAAATGCATCCTCCATCTCAGCCAATTTGATCTTGCTGCAGCCGTACAAACAAATTGTAAACGACAGAGATTTTTTTCTAGTTTTTTGGATGACACGCATTGGTATGTGGTCGCTGTAGTATACAGAAACCAACAGGCCACAGCTTTGAAGAGAGGCTGTTGAGATCTATCGGCTCTCCCACAACGAAGGTGGAAGGTTCGTAGCCAGCACCACGCACAGGTTGATCTCGTCGCTGGCCATATGTCTGGCTGATTGTGGGGCGCATCCCATGGAGAGGGTAAATGCATCCTTACCACAGCCAATTTGATCTTGCTGTGGCTGCAAAGGTGAAATGCTCTTCTATCTTGTCCCGGCATCTTCAGGTAAGAAGACTCGCCTGTGTTCGCTGTAGTATACAGGTCCCAACAAGTCACAGCTTACTCTAAAGATACGTTGTTGAGATCCATTGGCTCTCCCGCAACATAGGCGGAAGGTTCGTAGCCAGCACCGCGTACAGGTTGATCTCAGGGGCTGACCATGACAGGATGTCTGACCAATTAGCAGATGAGTACCATGAATCGCGGCAAAACATCCTCTTTTTGGTCAAATTTGATTTTTGCTGTTGTCAAAGATTGTCGGGTTTCAAGCCCAAGAATTGCCTTTTTCTATTTCAGTGACTTCACCGATGAGAAACACGACAGTGGTCCCTAATAGTGTACTGGTGACCACAGACGACAGCGTGGAGATCCGTTGGCTCTCCCACCTCAAAGAAGTGAAAGGTTCGTAGCCAGCGCCACGTACAGGCCAACCTCCATGGCTGACCATAAATATATGTGTGACTCTTGTGATAGACGAATGCCATGAGTGAGGCAGAGACATCTGGTCGAGAAGTCAAATTGATCTTGCTACAACTTTGGAATGGCATGCTCTTTCCTCCGAGGGCTTCAATTGGTAAAAGGCAGCTGGTGAAAGGCAGGAATAATGGAGGATATGAGCATACCAATGGCCGCTGGTAGTATACCGGCGACCACGAGCCGTAGCGCGATGGAGATCCGTTGGCTTTCCTTACTTCAAAGAAGAAGGAGGTTCGTAGCCAGCACCACGGACAGGTCAATCTCCTAGCTGGCCGTAGTGGGTATTTTTTCTCCATGCTTCACTAGCGATATTGTCTCTGGATATGCAATCCTAGCTCTTTGAAGTTGGCAACCGAGGTAGGAGGAGGAGAAGGCTCGGCTGTTCTTTAGACATGCTTCAACGCACAGATGGGGTCAGAAACTTCTCCAAACAAGCATGGTGAGTGGTATGACTTGTCTGAGGTTCAATCATATCCATCGTGATCACATGTTGTCTCTTTTGAATGCCTTGATGCCGCTGGAGCAGAATCTGACACTTGGTGCTCTGTTGACATTCTAGATCGAGCCATCAGATGTCGTGTCAACAGCCGCAAACGTGTCATCAACGCTGACATTTGGATCAATCAAAGATAGCTGAATGATTTAGAAGTGACAAGAGGTATTTATCTCTCACTGGAGCGCGGTAAGTGTGCGTTCTTCGCCTTGGAGGCCCGAGTGACGGAATTGAGGGATAACTCACCCTCAATTTTTCGAGTCAGTGTGATCACTGTACTCCGTCGCAATCGTCAAATGGCAGTGTTCGTACTTTCCGTTGATGCTACTTCCTCTGAGAGGTCTGAAGATCGAAAACCAACACCGCGAGATCAATGATCTCGTGGCTGGCCGTGGGGAATAACACAGCCCTTCCAGTCGAGACTGTCGGTCAAGAAAGTGTTCTCGACAATCTTTTGCTGCCTAAAAGCATGAAGAGACTTCCTGGAAGGCAAACAGCAAGCTTTTGATGCTCTCGACGTGTTGTTGTGGTTGGTCGGTCTCTAGATAGATCACCAGGAGCCAAGTCCAACCACCCACGCAAAGAGTAAGTCAACACCAGCGATGATACAACCGTCTCCTTTGCGATGTGACAGCTAGCTTGCTTGTGAGTATCAAAGGAAATAGAAGCAAGCAGGAGATAGAATGTAAGGCAAGTGGTTGGTTTGATCAAATGACAAGTTGTAGCGGGAGTGAAAATCTGGACTGGAGGGGATGTGTCGCAACACGGCAGGTCATTGTTTTGATTTTTGCGCGTCATTTTTGGAAATGGTCTTTGTCTTGAAATTATGCTATGCTACCTAACTATGCTGAACAACCAAAAGAATGCCATTCAAAGATGTATGTCTCATTTCAGCTTTACGAGTAGACCTTGGTATACTTACCAGTGGTAGATCAGCCCGTTGCTTGGAAATGAATCTTGATCTTCGGCTGGGGGTGCGATGATACCCATGAGAGCACATCAGCACATGTGGCCGACTTGGCTTTCGCCGTTACTCCAGAAAAAAAGGAAGAAGGGGGGGGATGACAGGTTTATATAGGATTTCCCAGTACCGGGTAACTGATGTGAGATTTCATTTCTGTCAGCTAAGCGAGACGGAACCTTCGAGCATCCTGTCATTTGCCGTTGTCCCGGTCCCGCATGACGTTGGAAGCACTAAGGAGGTTGTGTCGGTGGATCGGGCCCAAAGGAGATTACACTAGTTACACACTTTTTGAGCTCTAGACAAAACACATTGCAATTCCTCTCTACATCACACTGCTCACATTGCAACTGGATACAAACACTGCTATTCTCGGACACCTACTTCGTTCAACACATCGCTCACCCCACACAACAACATCAAGCCATCCATCTCACACCGCAATCTAGACAGCATCATGGCTACTATGGACATCGGGATCATTAGAGACAGTGAGCATGATCCAGAGCGTCCTTGAAGCCATCCTAATCAGAGAAAGACATGCCATCACCCTCCACAAGCTCCGTATCAACGGTAATCCGCGCTGCTCCACCATCGACCTCCCCATCACCAACCTCGCCAACATGCTGGGAAATCCTCAGCACTGGTTTTGTGAGCTTTTTCGCAAAGCTCAAGACGTGCTTCGGGCTGCGAAAGCAGTACTTTGAGCCGGACGAGAGCGAGTGGTGGCACGTGCCAGACGAGGAATGGCTGGAGTGAGAGACGGGGGCTGCTGGGTGGGCACGTGTCACCACCATGGATTTTTTTTCTTTTGTATCAATAACGCGGGCAGAGCGAGGGGAGGGTGGTGGGAAACGTGTCGCGGTCTGTATGTAGCTCGTTGTAGCTCAATTTGAGCAAAAAAGCCGTGTTGTTGTTGTTCTTTTCTCAATAGATTAATTGTGGGTCCAACTGCTAGCGCCGTTTGACGAAGAATTTCAGTRTTGAATGCCTTGCATTAGCGCCGTTTTTGATTCATTTGGGAAAGGCACAGATGGTTGGCTACGGTGACTCGTGACAGGTGGCCAAGGCTCTGCTGCGCCAAGGCTGTCCTTCAGGACATATACAGATATCACTCACCCAACTCGACAAGGCTCACAGAGACTCCTAGCTCGAGCAACATGAATAATTATGACGAATTCGAGGCACTAGCTCCGTTGACTCTGAGATCTACAGGGCTACAACTGAGGTGAATGAGACACTGGCCCATTATGCCGGCATGAACCGCCAAAGAGCAAATTCTACAATGCAGAACAATGGGTAAGGTATCTGACAGGCTTTGAGCGTCGTTATTGGCCTTGTGAAGTCATAGCATTGTCCTCTCGCGCCTATTCATGCAATAAGATGAATGAAAAAGATGATACGTCACAAAAGCAAGAGCATTCTGGCCTCAAGATTGAAGAGAGTGGCCAATGTAGACATACCTGCATGTGTACTGGCTGCTTTAGTCAGAATTGACTTATTCAAGTGCAATTATCTGGCTCTGTGAATGAAATGCTATGTACAGAGACTCGTTTTTTTGACCAAAGCAAGGTGCACATGCCTGTCATTTTGAGGCCGGTGTGTCATATTTCTCATGATGTTGTGCAACCTATAGTCCAGCTGAGTGTATTCACGCAGAAGTGACTGAGATGTCGAGGGTCTGCTCATTGTTGCCTGTCGCATCGGCGATCATGGGCTCAATGATCCAAGATATAAGGGCCGCCCACTTCCCACCCTTTGCAAGATTTTTCTATTTCCTTTTCATCCGCTGGCCGGAGCCTTGCAGGCCGAGCATACTCCTCAAGCAACTCCTTACTTACTATCGTATATATAACATACTTATCAGAAGTATCGATCACGCAGCGTTTAGGCTTGTTCTTTCAAGCGTGGCTGCACGACAAGCAGCTATGCGTCTAATGCGAATATATCGCTTGGTGCGTCCGCTCTTTACCAGGTTGGCAAGTTTGGTGCCTCTCTCCTTCGCCGGAGTGTTAAAAAGGTGTGAGGATCGACACTCTCCTGTCGTGTGGGTGGCTCTCCGTTGGGCCGTCAGCAGCGAGCGTGCAAAGGCATACAACAGGACAAAGGAGAAAGGTAGCTCGACACCTTCGATCAGATGACTTGGTAGACCTCAAGCATGACTGACCTTCTCRCAGATCGGAAACCAATAGATCAACCCCCGATTGTCCAATTGCAGATCACGGATTCCAATGACTCGGCTAAGTAGGTCTTGAAATTCTCAACACGTTTGGATTGTGACTCATATTTTTAGGATCATCTTCAAAGTCCATACCACTTCATGAGCTACAGTCTGGTCGATCAAGATCTACACAGACCGGGATCCGTTCTTTTTACAATGCCTCCCCGTTTAACCCTAGCACCGCGACCGGCAAGCATCAGTCCTCACACGAAGAGCGACCCTTACACAGGCAACGGCATATACAGGAATGTCTATCGTTGCGGACTAGCCTCGTCTTTACTGGAATGGTAGGACTGGGGAAGACCACAGGCGTGGGGATCAAAACCTTTTGAGCCTGGAATAAGCAGCAAGATTGACGTCTCGGCTCCGACTTCCATGTTGGAGAAAGAGTTGGTATTCCTGGGCTCGTTCGCGTCTTGCCAGAGACATTCATGTTCTCACAAAAACGCCACCCATCCAGACTGCCACCCAAGCACGAGAACTTGCCATCTGCATAGCTCTCGAAGCGAGCCTCCAGACCTCCCGCCTCCTCTTCATCCCCCGCGAGATCCGTTCCATGATTCTAGAGCTGGCATTACCTCCCACCTATACCGATGAGAACGGCGAGAGCGTCTGGTAATTTGGCAGCACATCAGCGTTATACCTACCACCACCTCTTCCCTTGTACATTCGCCAACCAGCCCTCATCATGCACGCCTCCAACTTAACCCCGACTGTGATGGGGCTTTGAAGAAGAGTGCCACCTTCCACTCCCCCAAACCACCGGCTACAGAGGACGACCCCATCGTCCATATACCTTTGCTGGCTCGCAGGTCACCATCTGTACATAGAGGGCACGCCAATTGTCTACGCCAACCCGTTCAACTTTACATTAGACACAGGCATATCCAATACGATCTGCATCCGGTATATCCATTCTGGGTATAAGAGTCGGAGAAGCTGGATAATACTCGAAAAGAAGGTGTCCCTCGCGGACATGACAGCGCGCAATGTCGCCCTGATGCGGCATTGGATCATGGAGATCCTTGGCTGAGGCGAATTTTCAGATGATTGTTCTCTCAGACACATGCGGCGCGAGATCGAATAATCTGGCCCATCGGTTGAGCCACAAGGCGTTCTTTCGCAATACGTACTTCCGCTGGATTATTCATGGAGCACGCACTTCCATTCCTCTGGGGTACAAAAGGTGGTTTCGCGGGCTATGTTGAGCATGAATTTTCCCCTGATGGAGGGAGAAGAGCAAGACGTAGCACTCCAGGCCTGACTCATACCACCGGCCAACCACCCCCTTAGGAGGTACTTTTTCAAGCGAGATACTCTTTCATGACTTCTCAAACCGACACCTTTACGTCCCTACCTTGGAACTTGCGTCTTCTGCAAAACATCACTAGCAACACACAGAAAGATGATAAGAAGCTTGACAATCTTCCGGCCTAGGCTTGGACCAGTTACAGCCGCGCTCGTCAAAGTCGAATCAGATCTGAACATGCAGAGCTCAAAGCAAAAGGACATGGCAAACTTGCAAGAGGGCATATCTCACCAGGGAGGATCAATCATGGGCCGCCAAGGACAGTTGAAATTCGTCGATACGTCCATAGCAGGAATTGACGATCTAGCTTCAGGGTCCCAAAGCATGTCTTCCCTACAGCAGCTTGACCAACCATCTCTGGTTCACAAGGAGAAGCTGGACATGGACAGATTGTTGCAAAAGAGACAACACTGCTGGAAGATCCGTACATCAGGGAGGAATTTGTCCCGACGATGGCGAGTTAGCTGATGGGGGAATTGATCCATCTTCTCGGGGAGAAATGGAGGGAGGAAGACAAAGTACGGAGAGCGGAAAATAAATAGATATGAAGGAATGGAATCGCTGCTGAATCTACGCTCATTATTCCTACAATGGCTATATCACCCATTAGCATGAATGAATTCATACCCTCTCAGACACTTTCGTGAAACGCTCTCGTATGACTTGCATCTCGCCTGTCAAAGCATGTAGCTAGCTAGCTGCACCTTGGGTCTGTGACAGCTTGACCGGACACTTGAATATTCTACCCTGTGTATGTTGTCCACCAGATTGCTCCAGCAATACTTTGCATGCCAAACTACATCCCAATCGCACAGATCCAGCGAGTTCCAGCTCCAGACCCAACGGAAACCGCTGTACAGATTTCAAGATCTGGAAAGAGAGAGACCGAGAATCTTGTTGGCTAGGAGGTTAGGCTTTGTAGCCGCTATCTGGATGAAATCGGGCGCTATCAGGCATCGGTGAGCCTCCGGAAAAAATTCCGGAATCGAAGCCCAAAAAGCAGGATGTTCAATGAGAATTCCCAATATCGATCAGTGAGAGCGAGGCTGTTCCAAAGCGTGCTGTGGCCGACCAGGGTGGGTTTTCAAGCATGGCAGTACTCGTATCAGGTAGTCCCCGAAGCATCTTCGTGATCTGAGCTCCGCAATTGCAGCACAGAGAGCTCATGCCCACCGACGTCAGTTTCGAGCTATGTGAGAGGTTAGCTAGAGTAAGGATAGGAGTGAGACACTCTGTAGGAATAGTGAGCGAGAAGAAGACGTATATCTGCCAGCAAAACGGGACGAGGAATGGGCGTGGGATGTATGARATATGCTCGAAATCGAAGAGCCAAAGTGCGAGTGGAGCAGGACGCAGTCGATGCGGGCAAAGCTTCGTGGAGGAGGGTTGTTTTTGCATATGTATGAGGATGCTGCTCTCATGGAACTTCTTAAAAGAACAAATCCAATGACATCTGCAGAGTGGTCATCTGRAATGAGAACCTTTTTCGCATATCTGAGCAAGGTCGTCGCTGTGAGGAGCAGTTTAGACTTCGAGTCCCCGAAGGAAGCGCTCGGAGCCCGGGGAGCTTGGGTGTCGTAATATCAAGAACCACCTTTGGTAAGCACACGTTAGTGTCGGAAGCGTGAAGAGCAGCTGCCTGCCCTCATGCATGTACGACAGACATGACCCCTAGCTGGTACCGTAGAGCTCCATTTGAAGCATGTCGTGTGTTTCAATATGCAGTGTTGTAGCCATATATGGTCTAAGAGGCTTGCGTGTCCCACCTTTGTTCTCGACTCCACATTTGTGATCCTTCCTCTCTCATATTTACCATCGACCTGCTTTCTGGAAGCGCCGCATACCTGAGCGCCGGGAATCATGGCTTCGAATCGCCATCCTGGAGGGCAGATCAAGCATGGCGTTGCCCAACAAGCTTTGCGGATGCTTGAGCTCGCAGTCTGGTTCAACCTGTGCTGCTTCGTTATACATACCACCCAACTCATCTGCAGCCCGCTGTACTTCACGAGCAGGAAGTGGTTCTACTACTACATCCGGTACACCAAAGAGCAATTCGGCATTCTCATGACCTCGATCACGCAATGGTTCACCCCCACCCTCATACGAGTGAGCGGGGACGAAAGCGTGCGAGGCCAATTACAGCAGACCAAAGATGGCAGACTGGTCACACAMTTTCCCGACCGAGTCATCCTGATCGCCAACCATCAAATCTACACGGAATGGCTTTATCTATGGTGGATCGCATATACGAGCAAAATGCACGGCGCAATCTACATCCTCCTCAAAGAATCGCTGAAGTACATTCCCATGCTTGGGCCCGCAATGATGTTCTACGGCTTCGTGTTCATGTCGCGCAATTGGGCAAAGGACAAATCACGGATGGCGCATCGGATGCATCTGCTCAGCGAGCGATACCCTGAAAGCCAAAAATTGGACCCCATGTGGCTGCTGATCTTCCCAGAAGGGACAAACCTCTCGGCGAATACCAGGAGAAAAAGCAAAGCTTGGGCGGACAAGTCGGGTAGCAAAGACTTTGAGCATCTCGTCATCCCACGAAGCACGGGGATGTTGTTCTGCATACAGCAGTTAAGAGGCACGGTGGATTGGATCTACGACTGCACGATTGCTTATGAGGGCATACAGTGAGCCTCCTGAGAAATACATTACGGATCCCTGAGCTGACTCAAGGCACAGGCGTGGCCAGTACGCCCAGGACTTCTTCACCATTCGCTCTACCTTCCTACAAGGTCGACCTCCGAAGTCGGTCAACATGTACTGGCGAAGATTCAAGATTGCGGACATTCCAACAGAGAACGCCAAGGAGTTTGAAGCATGGATCATGGGACAGTGGGAGCAGAAAGAGGAGCTCATCGGATATTTCTATCAGAACGGTCGCTTTCCGGCAGATAAAGCCGAAGCCAACAGGATGACTTCAGATGGGAAACCTGCTCGCAGTGAAACGGGCAAGGGCTATATTGAAACAGCGGTAAAGCTTGGGAGCCTGTGGGAAATTAGTCAGATTTTCCTCTTTCTTCTTAGCATCGGCGTGTTGAGCTTCTTTCTGGCAAAGCTTTACTACTTAGTTGCCTACGGATCAACACACGGAGGGCGTACGGAGATCGGATGAGGATGGTCAACTGATATGACGTGGACGACAAGACAGTGACTTTTAGCGACCTGGCACTTGATGCGATGTTGGTGAAGAGCAAGGATGTCTGGGAGCTCTACATGAGGGGACGCTGGAACTGAAGTCTCACGATAGCTACATGATCTTACTCACAGAGACCTTCATGGGCAGACTTCAGGACGAAAAGGGGCTCAAAGAGGGCGGATGATGACTGTAGGGCTGACTCCTGTCATTTCGGTGGCTAGTCTCAATTTGCATTAGCGGGGTCTGCGGAGTTATCGGTCGAGTGGATTCACCAGATTCAACTTTCTCTTGATGAACTGATGAACGGGCTTGAAAGAACTTTCCTGGCGGCAATTTGCATCTGCTGTATTACCTTTTCTTTGCTCAAGAAAGCTACCTCGGCAGGAGAATGAAATGTTCCTATCCTCATCATCTCATATCCTATGCGCCCTGAGCTAATTCTCAGATCTCGCTCAGCTGAGTTCAAGCAGGCCAGCATCTGCCAAAAATAGCTGATCTTCGACGCTGCTCACGAAACCATTGCGCTGGACCACTATGGCGCCGATAGCGACTGGCCTGCCCAATGGCTCGGCGCGACACTTCTCTGCAGACCCTTCCCAGACCCTTGGCCGCTTTTCAGACATCCCTTCGTTCCTCGCAATCCAAGTCCCCGGCGAAGGAGGAGGCGATGAAACGATCGAGATCAGCTTGGAAGAGCTGGTGGACGATCCGACAGAGCTATGTATGGCTCTGGAAGATGCAGATGCCGATAGGCGGGCCTGGATGGGTCTTGCCCTCGCCCATACAAGGCAGAAGAAGGTCGATCTTGCCGTTGACATTCTGCATGCCGGCTTGAACTCGCTGTCGAAGCCAGCGAAGAATCCTAAAGAGAAGCTGGGGCCTTTGAGTCTCCTGTGCTGGCTATTCTTGGGGAAATGCAGGAGCGCGCCCCGAGTCCCTCTGGAAGGGAAGCCAGACGTTCACACGAAAGAGCATTGGCTACAGGCTGCCACAGAGACAATGAATGAGGCCGGCCACATCAATCCAGCCTTCCCTCCGCTTTATCTGGCGAGAGGCGTGCTTTACTTGCTACGTGCTTCTCTGCAACCACCCTCCAAGCCAGTTGCGCCCGGCTCGGTGGATCATTCTGAACGGGTCGAATCCTTGCGTCTGGCACAAAGATGTTTTGAAGACGCAGCCAAGGTCTCGCTCAATCGCAACATGCTGGCGGTGATGGGCGTAGCAAGGACACAGTATTCCTTTGGCCGATTTGCTGATGCATTAGCCGGCTACCAAGAAGTCCTAGCCAAGATGCCTCACCTGATTGACCCAGACCCTCGCATTGGGGTGGGATGTTGTCTTTGGCAGTTGGGATACAAGAAGGAAGCACACGGCGCGTGGGAACGGTCACTCGAATTGAACCCAGAGTCGAAGATTGCGACCATCCTGATCGGCCTCTACTACCTGAACGAAAGCTCCAATTACACAAGCAAGGATCCAAACTTTGCACCAATATACAAGAAGGCAATGACTGAATACACCCAGAAGGCTTTCAAGCTGGACAAGGAATGGCCATTGACATGTTCGACCTTTGGTGGCTACTTCACCCTGCGACGAGCGTGGCCGACCGTGGAGAATCTCGCGAAGAAGGCCATCGAGCTGACTGACGTGAATGCCATCGCCAGCGACGGATGGTATTTGCTGGCTCGAAAAGAGCACTACCAAGACGACCCTGATCTAGCTAAGATTGGTGATTTCTACGGAAGGGCAGATGCTGCCCGAGGCGGCGGAGACAGAGGCTACATCCCCGCGCGATTCGGTATTGCGCAAGTCTTGGTTGCGCAAGGAGACATTGATGGCGCGAAATTCAGACTCGACAAGATCATTCAGAGCTCCAAGAGTACAGAAGCCATGATGCTCCTGGGCGCTCTGTACGCCGAAGAAGTGTTTGACAACATGGCTAACGGTAATCGAGAAGACAAGTCCACAGAAGCCAGGAAAGCCATCGCATACCTCGAACAAGTTCGTTTGGCATGGAAAGATTCTGCAAAAAAGCTCACGCCTGATCTGTCCGTCCTGATCTATCTCGCACACCTCTACGAAGCCGAGCAGCCTGAAAAGGCCTTTCAATGCTTGCAGCAAGTCGAGAAAATGAACATTGATGATCTATTGGAGAAGGAAGACATTTCAAAGGAAGACGCGGATGAAGAGACACTCTTGAAAATGCGCGAAGAATTGTCACCACAACTACTCAATAATCTTGGGTGCTTCCAATACCAAGCTGAGAAGCATGACATCGCTGGCGAGTTATTTCAATCGGCACTGAATGCATGTGTGAAGTATGGCGAGAAAGATGATACAGTCGACGTCGATGCGTTGGTCACAACCATCAGCTACAACCTTGCACGAACTTACGAAGCCTCCGGGCTGCTCGATGAGGCTCGCCAGGTCTACGAGGGTTTGCTCGCACGCCATGACGACTACACGGATGCGCGTACCCGCCTCGCTTATATTGAGCTGCGGCAGAACCCGACAGAAGACGGACCGAAGGCTATAGCAGCCTTGAACGAGACGGACGGTAGCAACCTTGAAGTGCGAGCGATGCTGGGTTGGTACCTGAGCCGGTCGAAGAAGCGAGCCTCGAACATTGCAGATGACCAAGAGCAAAAGCATTACAAGAAGACCCTTCTCGACTACGACAAGCATGACCGGTACTCGCTGACCGGGATGGGCAATCTCTACTCTGTCTATGCTCGTGAGATGAGGAGATCGACTGACAAGGAGCGAGACAAGCGAAGTGGAGAGTATTTGAGGGCGGTGGGCTACTTTGATAAGGTGCTCCAGCTCGACTCGAGGAACGCTTATGCTGCACAAGGCATCGCCATCGCTTTGGTCGAAGATAAGAGGGATCTCACCAGTGCAGTCCAGTTATTCTCCAAGGTCAAGGATACGGTGCGCGACTCAAGCGTCAACATCAACCTAGGCCATGTCTTCTGTGATCTGAAGCAGTTTACAAGGTCTATCGAGAATGTAAGCCTCTTCCCCGCAGATTTCTGAAAGCCCTGCTGAGCAACCCCAAAGTATGAAGCTGCCCTTTAMAAAGACCGCTCCACCGATCCTCAAGTCCTCGCCTGTCTTGGTCGCGTCTATCTCCTCAAGGGCAAACAAGACAAATCCATTCCCGCCATGAAATCCTCCCTCGACTATTCCCGCCGTGCCCTCGCTCTCGCCCCTCAACAAATCCACTTCCAGTTCAACATCGCTTTCGTCCAGATGCAAATCGCCCAACTCATGTACTCCCTCACCGAGTCTCAACGCACCCTCTCCGATGTCCAGGCCGCCGCCGAAGGGCTCGACGAGGCCATTGAAGCCCTCAACGAAATCGCCAACTCCAAGAACCCACCTTACCCGAAGCACGACATCGAGCAGCGCGCCAACATGGGTCGCAACACCATGCGCCGACAACTTGAGCGCGCCACCACGGCTCAGCGCGAGTATGAAGAGAAGAACGCCTCCCGCCTAGAAGAAGCCCGCAAGGCTCGCGAAGCCGAGCTCAAACGGCGCGAGGCAGAGCGGCAGAAAGCAGAAGCCGCCGCTGCGGAGCATCGTCGCAAGATCCAGGAAGAACGCCACAAGATGCTACAGGTCAGCCGGGAGCTAGCGGAGAAACGCGCGGAGGAGGAGCGCCGCAAGGAAGAGGCCGAGATGACGACAGATAGCGAAACGGGCGAGCGGGTGCGGAGGAAGAGGAAAGCCCGCCCTGCGGCAGGGAAACGCAAGAAGAAGGGCGCTGAAACCAGTGGGTCGGAGAGCGAGGCCAGCGCCACACCGAAGCCTCGACGACGCCGAGGAGGCAAGAAGACGGGCAAGGACAGCGGGACCAGCGGATTGGATAGCACAGAGGAGAAGCAGCCGAAGAAACGACGGAAGCTGGCACGCAAGAGCGAGCGGGCGAATGACAACAAATTCAAGTCCAGCGAAATGGTCGAAGACAGCGACGATGACGACAACCCACCTTCCTCACCAGCACCACCCACGGCTGCAGCGAATGGAGGCACCAACGCCGAAGAGGATGACGATGAAGAGATGACCGACGCCCCCTCCACCAACGGTCGCGCTGCCAACGACAACGACGAAGACGCTCCGACCACCGCATCTCGCTCCCGCAAGAGCAAAGCCGCGCGCCGCATCGAAGAATCCGACGACGAAGATCTGCCAGACGAACCCACCGCGCCCCCTCAATCCACTACCGCCGAACGCGCCGCTGCGTCCGACAGCGATGACGAAGCCGCAGACAAGACCGTCAGGAGACTCAACGCCTTCGCCGACCGGCCTGATCTCAGCATGGTGGACGAATCCGTCGGCGCCGCGGGCGAGGAAGGGAGGGATACAACGGGGGAGAACGTGGGGGATGGGTATGGCATTTGAAGATGATGAATTGGAAGCGTGATTGTGTTGGTTTTTGCATAGCATAAATATTATGGATGGGCATAGCCTTGGCGTGGATTTCATATTCCATCTATCAAACAACACACACACCAACGTGTTCCCGAATTCGGCTGCAGTGGTGCAGCGCGAGCACATATCCTCTCTTCGCGTTCATCTCTGATTCTCTTGAGCGTAATTGCCCAGCACATATCTTGCATCCATCCCATCCATAGCAACCAACAAACAATGGCCGACCCAATCCCAAACCCCCCCCACGGCATTTCCCTCCTCGACATCGGCACAGCCGCTCTCTGCATCGAACTCCTCCTCATCTTCCTCATCTTCCTGTACATTCTCCCGTCCCCGGAGCGAGCGGGCGAGCGGGCGAGGCAGCGGCAGAGGCAGCAGAGGCGTTGGAGGCAGATGAGAGGGCTGGCGCCGGGGTAAATACGCCACACACATATGCTTATGAAACATCATTGTATGATTCGCGGAGGGGCTGATGAATGGGTGTTGTGTGTAGGCGCTAGAGAGGATGATGGATATGGGATGGAGGTACAGACACCGGAATYATCGTGGGAGTGGAGTGAGTGTGTTGATGAACGGGTTACAGATGTGCTGGATAGAGCGGTACACGCGCTGGAGGTGGTGGGGGAGGGGAAAGGGATGGGTGGGTAAGTCACGATGGTGTGTCTGAACGACCGGCTGATGGTTTGGCAGAGCGTGGTTGTGCGTGCTGGAGGTGATGGGGGAGGGAGGGGGATGGGTGGGTAAAGGGAAGTGGTATGTTTTGAACGAACGGCTGACGGTGTGGCAGGCAATATTGGCAGAAGAAGAGAGGAGGAGAGAGAGCTTGCGGTGTCGTTTTGACAGAGAAGGAGATAGTTGGGATGAAATGACGTTCTCACTATTGATCCTACTGCCGCGATGCTCACGATCAACATACCTGTTTCTCACCGTCGAGAACGCTTTGGGACCTGTCTGTCGCATCCTGTGAAACTGGGTGACGGCCATATGTTTCCAAATGCTGGGGCTTTTGTCTSAACATCGCGACAGATGAAATTTTTACAGCATCCGATGCCTGCTCGCCGTCTACGTGGCCGTGAGACAGCTTCCTACCTTCACAGTGCGCTTTGGTAACCGCCATCGCGTTACCTGAAACAGGGAAAAAGAGAACATTTGTCAAAAGCCCGAATGTTTCACGCGAAGAAACAGCAYGATGATATTGGCGGTGATCGCCTGCTCCCTACCTTCCAGAACGCTTTGACATGTTCTGGAAAATTGCCCGTCATGGCTTGGGGTGATTTCGTCCTCAGTGCGATTGGTAGCGACAGCAGCACCCCAGTCACCCGGGCACTGAGAGCCCCTGGCACCACGAGATATACAAGCATTACCTACAGCAAGATCATGCAAGGCCTCTCCATCGGTTTCCGGTSAAGCAAGATCTTGCGAAGCGCTCCAATTCCCTTGCGCGCCAGCATCTGCCTGGCGGGCAGGACCCGAGCGATTCAATCTCAGCGCTTCGCTTGACCAGATCGCCAGAAGGGATTATTATTTGGAATGTCTGCTTGCATTCGAGATAAACGAGACGCAAGAGACAAGGACTAGAAAAGCAAGATCCATGTATCCACGCAGAGAGAAAGAGGAAAGCGATCAAAGCGTACCCATGTCACTCTGCAGTCAAAAAGTTTCGAGGTCGATTGGCCCTAACAGAGACGGTCAGAAATAGCATACCAAAAGAGGGTTCGTGGTAAGGTTAAGTGGCTTTGAGCTGTCGTTCCTGCTCGACATACCACCTTTGTCTTGTGAAGATCTGGGGTTTAGGGGAGCGAAGATGTCCGACTGCCGCCCAAGACCAGCTTCGAGAAGGAAAGTCCATGTTGGCAAACCTACCTGGAGTCTTTGGGCATCCCTTGCATCGGAGGAGAGTGTGGATGATTTGGACACAARGTTTGAAGCTTGCGCACGTCACRGCGAATGGCGTCGCATCCCAGATTGGTGTGACCGTGTAGAGGCGATTTGGGGAAGGATTGCGACACTATTYTGAACATTATTTTGAGTTTCTGMGTTGACAGGTGTTTAATCACAAGGTCCCTGCTGCCACTGAGACATTGGACGCAGGTACGCTCGTACGTAAGGTGATCAATCCATCTTTTGGGCTTCTAGAAGGGCGTTGCGACATGGTCGAGGCAGGGAGAAGCTCAAAGAAGCTCGAATGCGACCAACATTCTTCGTTGATCTTTTGACTTTCCCCGGGCGCTCTGGCGAATACTTTTCCTAAGGTCTTGCAGCAATATACTTGAGTGTACAAGATCGAGATCGTGGTCATGGACGATATGCGACAGCTACGATATGCAAGATTGAACTCTGATCATCCCTTGGAAATCGTCCGCTTTCAGACGAGTGTTCGGTAAATTCTGACGAAGACGAAAACCTGAACGGGTGCGCCACGAAAACAATGGTTCCGAATGGAGACCTTCCTTAGCGAACGCGACAATCTTTGGTGGTAGAACGCTGCCCTCCCTTGGGTGGGWACAAGTAATGAAGAGGATCGCAACCTACGGGTTGATCATCAAGACAGGCGATTGCGTTCAACGGCASCGTTTATGATCCACAAGCCCTACCTCAAATCCTCAATGATGGCATGACCACRMCCCCCGTGGGGGATACCCTGGGCTGGAAGAAGGGTGACGAAGGTTGCAGGGGGGCATCTGCATCCTGCAAGACGGACATGCACGAGGCCCCTGCATATGTGATGCCCTGCTATGCCGATGCCGACMTTTGACCTACAAGCAGAGTCCCGGCAGGTCGCTCCAACCAAAATCCACCAAGGAGAGCACGAATCAGCCCCTGATCCTTCCACATGCGCGGCATTCAGAGCTGTGGACTGYTCAGAAAATAATTGGACAAGTCTGTGGAGATTCTGTGGAGACAGGACGAAAGTGAAAGATGGTTGGCAGACCGTGGTCTTTATGTGCAGCGGAGATTTTCGAGCAATGGTTCCCTGTCGCTTCGGTTCCCAGAATAAAACAATTCAAATCACGAACGAAGTAAGCCATGATCGCAAGACTGGCCCAATTGAGAACGAGCTTACTGAGTCGTTTTCTYGTGGCTCCTGTCTGCTATCCGCTTGTCGTTGTTGTTGGATCGAAGAAGAGAAGCGCAYTCGTRRTGATTCGCTGCTTGGGGAGCAACTTCGGATTTCCCAAAGGAAAAGATACGATTCTCCCAAGCACGATGTGTCAAATCAACGTGATGGCGAAAGCAAGGCCAATCTCGTGGCTTCGCTTCCCTATCCTGGGKCCACGATGCCGCCGTCTGTTGTTAGTCCCTTGGCCTTCGTTAGCAGGCGACCCTGTGGAGAGCCCAACAATCTGGCACCTTGGAGGGATCAGCATCCCTGTCTCTGCAGCCAATTCTAGCGCCATTCCCAGGCTGGTGACGTTGGAGCCGGCCGATCTGACTGGACGGCCACGCTCTCACTGACACCAAGAACGGGGAACGCTCGGGGCGCAAGGATTGTCAAGAACAGGCGCTGCAAGGTACGAGAGTTCCGGTCACACTTCTTGACGAGCTTTCAGTGGATCCAGCCACTTGGGTTCTCGACTTTAGCAGGACGCGAGCTTGGGCAATGAKAATGTCTTGAAGCTCCCACCAGGCCACCACACCATTGACCGCGTCGGCAGAGCACTAGCAGCTGCAGCAAAGGCGGTGGCTATCACCAAGATCGGAAAGCTCGAACAAGTACCTTTGTATAGTCGACGTAAAGCGAGAGATCCTCCTCGATGCAGTCAGATCACCTCAAAGCAACGAGTGATTTTGAAAGGGGCTATTCGAAAGAGGCAAATGGTCGACTGCTCCACAGCTCTTCCCCGGATGTAGAATTGTTCAGAGAGAYATCCAAAGTTGAAAACCCTAAAAGGTCGCTATCGTTCATGATAAAAATAATAATGTCTCTGCTTTTGTGTATCTTCTTTCATCGTTCCTTCCGTTCAAACAATCTAAGCTTATCACCGCACACCATCATCCTTCTGACACCCTGACACCCTGACACCCCCGTCCACCCACACAGATCCTAACYTCCAAAAATCCCAAGCCTACAAGCTCACAAATATAGAGCGACCGTTGACCGTTGACCGTTGACCGTTGAACGCCATTCGCACTTTGCATACGCCTCATTGGTCCCTTGGTCGTCTATTCCACACCGAGCCCACTCCGTTGCGGCTATTGCTCTCATCACCAACATTCGCTCATTATTGGACGCTTCTTGCCTCTACCACGCTCACGAGCAGAAAATCGCGCGTCTGTCAACAGCTTCGCAGCARCTGCCCAATCATCGACGTGTGAGTCTCGCAAGTTTTTGTTTATGTCTCATACACCAACCCATTCCCCAAACATTCATCGAGGACGATCCTGAAAAGCACCACCTTCGCTGCTTCCATCCTTCATCTTCGATTGAGGCACGGTGATATAAGGAGCGGGTCGTAGCGGTCCTCCCATTTTCTCACCCTCCTACGGAATCCTCGCGCTGGAGCGATACGGGATTTGGCACCCAAAGTTATTACGTTGCAAATCAAAGAAAATAATCAGCACGTCAGAACTTTGATTTATTTTCGTGGTCGAATTTCGCTTTCGCCAAATACCGATTGCTTTCCTATCAGSATCGATTTTCCTRGTTCGGCCGTGCCGCACGATCTATTCCTCCCAGCAGCGACAATTCTGGGAGCAACGATCAGAGACACGTCCTTGACTTTACCCATATTCTATTGTTGGTGACTGTCTTTCAGACGTGCTGACAAGACCGTTCCAGAAGGCATAACATCATTRTTGTCAAAATTGCTCTCGTGCTCTTCCTCTGGTCCGCGAACGCCTTTACCACACAACGGGAAATCAACAACGTTGCAACCACGAGGGTTTTCCTGGACGCTTTGCCAGWTTGGAGAAAAGGATTCAAACCTACCARAAACCCACGCCAAACGGCCGTACCTGTCCCCCTTGTCGGCGCTACTCAGAGACGGGCCAGTCGCAAGCTTGCGCACTAAACCACCAATCCTTCGCCCATCGCTTACTCCTCCTAGCTAGCTTGGACATCAATTGTTCAATCGCATGCTTTCCAGCTTCCCGGCTAACAAGAGATATCCGCGGTGCCGGTAACTGTGCCCCAGCTAGCCTGCTGCAACCTCCCCCCCGGATCGTGGGCAAGGCCAACTGTGGGCTCCAGCGACCGCGTCGCTGGTAGCTTTGCAATAGTTAGCGATAGCTCTACGATCGCTCTGCTGCGGGCCACACTAGAGCTCGTGCTGTACCGCGTCCTGTCTCAGCTCAATTCTCAGACCACCCCCTTCAACGGTTTTCCCTCTTCAACCGTCCCTTTCGAGTTTCATGACCGTCCAGACGCCAAAGAGATCCTCCCTCCTCCCYTCCACTCACAACAAGCACCAATCCCTGGACGCTGTCCAGCACTGTGTGAATGCCGTTGCCAGACATCGTCTACACTCCATAACAATGTTCAGCCCGGGCAGGCTAAGGAGGGACGATGACAAAGATTGGGGCTGCATTGGCGATGGGGCGGGGCACGGGAGAATGTCACAGCTTGGAGAAAGACCGGCCTCAGCCATGAGAACCGCACCGAGTCATCTCAGRAATGTGACAGAAGATTTACGCCGACCGCCACCGCCATCAGTAAGAGGGAGGAGCAATACAACAACYCACAACGAYGTTTCTTCAGGACCGCGGCCMCCACTTRTCCAGACTGAAAGCGAGGGGTACGATCGTCGTTCGGCGGCTTTCAGCACCTACTCAAGGACCGAGCGATCTGCCAGTATTGGCAGAACACTCAGGTCCAAGGCCTCGAGGTTGCTGCGACGCCAGGAGAGCAACGGCAGCCTTTCGTTCAGGACAATTGATTGGTCGGAGGAACTGGACGACTCGCCTTACCAAACAGCTTCAGGTCCTTCAATGACTCTGARGCGCAACATTCGACTGCCAGGACGATGGTCGCCACCCGAATGTAAGTCCACTCATGCCTCTGGTYCCTTCARGCAACCTACTGACTTCGCTTTAGTCGAGCAGGTCCACGCAGTCAAGCCCACGAATGGCCATTACATCTCGGAACCTTTCAACTTCCAGCACCTCACACATACCGAGAATAGCCAGTTCAAGAGAATGCGAGAAGTCCCTATTGACGAACTTGCGTCTGACTTCTCTGCCATGCGGGCTTCTCAAGCACCACAACAAGAGCTGCGGGGCATCAAGGCTGAAACCATCGCGCGACAAAACGTTCCCTTTCACGAGCCGCTTCCACCACTACCGCGCTCGCCCTACTCAGCACAATCTCCCTACACCTCTCGCCCAACCACTCCCCGCTCGCCCCCAAGTCATMTATCGACAGCCTCACCAACCCCTCCTATGCCTTACAGTGGTACCTTCTCTTCCACAGGCAGCTTGGCTGAAGAGGAGGACCGCAACTCTATCTACACGCTCCCGCAAGCATCATCAACTACACACAGCCCTACGCAGTCTATCCAATATCCTTCCACCTTTCAAGATTCGCTGGTCGACTCRGAGCTTGGATCGACAGTTCCTGGCATGACATGGTGCCCCCCTGAGTTTCCTGCCCCTGCCTTAGATGGGTCAGTCTACATCCCTATCGGGCCCCACGCTGTGACCACCCCGGACGATGTGGCTCATGTACTAAGCCCTCCGCCATTCGAGATGGTGCGGACGGAGTTGACCAGAGTGATTGAGGAAGATGAGCGGTCCGAGAGACGAAGCTCCACCGTGAGCTTGACGAAGCGCCCTTCGACCGCCGACTCCTCGCTGAGGCATGTCAAGTCTTTCCCCAGCACGCGTCAACCGGCTGGCCAYGCTCGCAATTCCAGTGTCGAGTCCTATCAGCAAAACATTCAATGCTCGCCTAAAAAGCAACGAAGGTCGACCCAAATCATACAGCCTTCATTTGACGATGTCATCGGCGATGTGCCGTATCAGCGCATATCGCACWGTGCTCCAGTACCTCCGGTGGATACTGAGGCTGACTGGGAAAATATTATCGACTGGTGCTACGACCTCAATGCTGAAGCCGACTGCAACTTTGACTTTGCTCGTGCAGCATCACCTATACCGAACCTTGCTCACAAGGCTGAGATGATTGACATGAACCATASCCCACCCGTGTGTCCATCCCCGGTGGACACCATTACGATCCAAGACTCGACACCAGTCAAAGAGGAAAAGAGATCATCATCCGTCTATTCTGCCTCTCCTCCCCGGCTCCTTCTACCTCTACAGACAGCTCTTCCTGAACTTGAGCCATACTCAGCGGTATCCTCTCAATCCTCATTCGACAGCGTCTCAGAAGCCACCACTCCCGCCACTTCAATTTCCGAGCTTCCTCCCCGATGCGCTGTCCCAAACGTCAACACCAATTTTTCGAAGCCTGTCGCTATCGCCAATCAACCGTGCATCTCGAGCGAGCTCACTTGTACAGAYATGTATGAGGACCTTTGCCAAGAGACSTATGTTCGTGATTCGTGGAGCTACTGCCGCCCGGAAGGTTCAGCCATCAGCTCTCGCAGCAGTCGGTCTCCCATTAGCAAGAGCAGCTCACAAGAGAGTTTCTGGCGTCGCAGCCGCAACATCAACCACGCTTCACAAAGCAGCCTGCCTGACCTYGTGCCAAGTCGTTTGAGCCGTGAGCGACCCGACCAGGGACAAGAGCAAGCGGGTGAAAGCGCCACTACCGAGGAGCTCACCGGTCATCGTCGCAGTCCATCAAGTCTGATGAAGGATGTCGCCCAGAAAAATCTGCTGTGGAAGCTTCAGAACAATACCCCTGATGAGACCATCAATGCTCACACGCTGCTGCCGCTACAACCTGCGCAACACGAGTCCGCACTACGAGAAGGGGAATACCCGTTCGTGCCACCACGGATGTCCTCTATCCCAGCCGGAAGGCAGCGGTCTGCCACTGTTGTCTCTGCCGTCAAACCAGTCAACATCTCTCCCAGGGCGAGCAGGGCCTCTTATGGCCTSTATCAAGTCAACGAAAGGGGCTGAAGCGGCTCATTGCAATCCGTCGATGGTTGAGATCCGGTTATGGCTCACTCCGATAACGTGAACGTGACTTCTATCAATTCGCGCTTGGTCGCGACCGGTGGCTCAACCTCCTCCTACATCTCTAATACGTCTACCATTACCCTTTCTCGACTACTCGACTGCCTAAGAAGGTTTGGAGAAGCGAGTGGTCTTCCATCCTTCATCTCATCGGCAATCCAGCACCACTTTACCATCATCTATCTTGACAATCTTACATTTTCTTCTCGCTACTTTTCTGACGCTTGACGCGCAAAACGCCCTGGATAATACGGCATTTACAAATTACGATTCTTACGATAACCATGCAGGTTGATGATACTTTGGACTAAAAGGAAAAGAGCAGGCACAGGAAGTACCATCTTGATGATGGGCATCAATCTCGGATMARYTAGAGGAAAAGGGTTCCATCGCAAGAAAAAGGGGGYCTATGGAGTTGAGGARCTGTGTACAGAACAATGGTAAAGGAGGGCAGGAAAAGCAAGGCCTGGCGCCATTTGTCATATTATTGGAATGAGAGGATATACTGTGTAAATCTCGAAGGCAAGCAGCAGTGGTAGTCAGGCTTCAAAACAAGTCAAAACATCTGAAAATCTACATATCCTTCACAATGACCATGTTATTTGTATTCCAGCATAGGGTCCTCCTGGTCGAAGCAGGCGGCCGTCAAGGGATTACCGGTGCCTCGTTCCTGCAGATCTCACTCATCCCTTTTCCGGGTTTCGACCRTTCGACGCCGCGGGGCTGTCTACAGGGCCCACCGGCCCCACTAGGCATGAAGGTACCTCTCCACTGATTGGCCAATTCTCGTAACTGGGGGGGAAAGCTTAGTCCCACACGAGTTGTCCGAGTGTTTATATCCGTCCCTTTTTTCCATCATCATCATCAACCGTTGACGACGAATCTTTCATCTTGTGCCATTCACGCAACAAACGCGCTCGCTTCGCTCCCTGAACAGGAAATTACCCCTCTGAGCTGCACCATGTCYCCTCACCGCCTGATTTGCAGTTGCATGATTGGCCTTGACACAACAATCACTTTGCATGTATTGGCTCCCCGTCCCCACCAACACCACCACATCTTTCTTTCCTGTGATGCTGCTTTGAGCGATGACGGATTCCGATTCCGACTGGGAGAACGTAGATGCTGACGAGTGCGTTGTGACTCGTTTTATTAGTTCTCACACGTGGGACGAGGTTGAGATCGTCCACGTCCACGGACCTCCACCCACAATCATGTTGAAAGGGGAGAAAG
>MSTJ01000166.1:0-32400 GCA_001956345.1 Ramalina peruviana | reverse complement strand
GTGAAGAGGGTGTGTCGAGTTCAAGAGATGCACGACTATTAATTGAGGCCCGTGAAGGGGGTCCCTGCGATTGCGGATCGTCAGGCCACAAGACGACTTGAATATCAATGTCAGGCTGAAGCGTCAGCGGTGAATGGTATCGATTGGCGAACTCGCTGAGGAGGCCGGCCTGAGATATATTACCATCCTCCCTATCAAGATGGGACTCACAAATCCGAGGCACTCTGGCCCGATAAATTACCTGGCTGCAACGTCAAGTAACGTGAAGTTCAAGTGGGCGCACCGATTGATAGCAGGAGCCATGAGGCAGTGAGACAACAAGGGCAATGGGGTCCAATGCGAGCTGTGCTCAATCTCGGAGATGGGGACAATGCAGAGTTTTCTGGTCGCTCTTGCAGCCGATGCAATGTCTTCTGGTTGCTCTTGCAGCCGATGCAATGTTTCCCTGTGGCAGAACATTCTTACGACGTCTCGTGTGCCGGAGCATGAGCAGGTACATCGGCTACCCCTCATCATTTTCCTTGACATGAAATAACAGTGGGGTCCCCATACAATGGCAGAGGCAATTTTCCGCCAGCCTGGTTCCGGGTCGAAGAGGACCTCGCCTGTGGCATATGGTTCATTCAGGCCGGATAGCCACGTTTGCACTCATGCTCAACCCAATTTGATCGTCATTGGAGCGGGATGTTGAGGCAATGCTTATGCCAACGCTCTCTATCATTCGACACCCGAAGCTCGACTCGTCTTTCAGAGGCAGCTGGCCAAAGATCATGGTATGGTCGCTTGCGTCTTCGAAGCCCACAAGGACGTTTGCGATGATTAGATTGTGACTATGTCATGGGAAATTGGCGCGCTGAGCCTCATGCAATGCAAAAGCATGCCGAAGCGACTGCAGGGGCGAGGCGCGAAAAGCGCAAAATTTCACATGGTGGCCTCGAGAGAGAAGGAGTGCGAAAGGCGCGGACGCATCAACGGCGCAAGAGGAGAAATTGAAGAGGATAGCAGGAACATCAGATTGTATGACTTTGCGACAACATATCAATCACCCGCCCCAGGTGAGTGGGGGACATGGGGCCGGTGATTCGGGACTCGCAATGGCTCTCTTCAATGCAGTCAAGGTGGTAAAGCAAGGCACTCCGAACTTCGAAAAGGCACAGCAGGAGCATATCGGCTGCACTTTGGCAGACGTCGTCAGGAGTCACGCCATGGGTTTTGCAGCCGAGGAACCACGAACGCAGAAGCTCGTGGTGAAGCGGGCAAGGTGGTGGCGGGAAAATGTGGCAACATTCTTCTTCACGGACAGCGCTTACGGAGACATAATGCCATCCCAGACTGAGCCCAAATGAACAGCGGTAAACAACATTTTCAAATTCTCTCTTCATTCAAGGATAGCAAGGATGGACCTTTCCATGTCTGCATGTTCCGGAGTATTTGGCATTGTCCTCAGTCCCCTGGCGCTTTGTGACTCATCTGGGACAATTGGACAACCATCATAAGGCTTGAAACCTTAGGTTGTTCTCGTTTCAGAATTGCATTTCGAGGCTCCAATCTGGACCAGCCAATCACCAATCCAGCCTTCGACGTTCTTTAAGGTGGAGCTTGGATCATCGGGCGCTAATGCAGGAAGATGGATTGAGCTTGGTGTTCCCGGCATCCAACCAATGAACGCGTAGCAACGCCAGATTTAGCACTTACGCGCCCAGTCCACGACCTCACACGATCAACGACTTGCCCAACCTCACGCCTGTTCATTTCGCGTATCTCCACAGTAAAACATGCAGGAACTGCGAGAGACCCGTTGTGCGACCGCTCCGTCGGCCTGCTTCAACCGTGTTTCTTCTGCTTCTATACMTGGCCCGGCGCCTGGCTATTGAGATTACTGAAACATCCCCAGCTTCCATTGCAGACTGCTCCAGCCTGCTCCAGCCTGCACCTTGACCCGATCCATGGAGATGCCTGTACATRATATGCACCAAAGCAGGCAACTCTAGCCTTTCTCTCGGATCTCGGAATACGAAGAGACAATAATAGCTGCTGCAAGTTCCACTTGACGCGCGACATCTGATGCTCCCCCCAGCTTCGTATTGGTTTCAGTACCGGACATTGCGTAGTGATTTTTGCCATCACCTTGCTTGTCAYTGTTTCACGCTAGGACAATGCTAGGACAGAGCCTGTGATGCACTCGTCTTTCTGTTGATATGTTTCAGATTCCCTGGTCAGATGGCTCTCTACTCGTTATCTCAGGGAGGACATAAGTATCCACCTYTCGTCCCACTCGAACAATTCTTGCGTTCACATCATCAGCTTTACGACAGCAACGAGTTTCCTTCGTCTGCGACGAATCTCTTTTGTCTTTTCGTTTGTCTTTCTTACTTCCAGCCTTCATAGACTATTGACAGCAGGAGCCGGTCTCCTCGAATAGACAGTGCAAGCTACTACTACTACAACGCAGTAGACTAATACGCGTTCATAACATCATCGACAGCATTGCTCTGGAAGCCATGCCTCTTCAGCCATATCAATACCAGCCGGCTGGATCCACCTCATCACGGTCTACCCCTTCTCCCAGGACTCAACAGGGCAGTCATGGCCGTCGCCCGTCAGCTTCGTCCCTGTGGTCGACCCCCGACTCTGTTGACACCCGCGCCACTACTCCGAACAATACCTCCCCCGCGAAATACTACGGAACACGAGACCTCTTGCCAAGGGTTCGACCAACCGACCAGAATCTTGAACCGGACCTCGGCCGCACTTCTCAGTACCGCAGAGCTGCATCGCACGAGTGTGACAGGTCGCTGTCAGTCCCACAGAGTCGTCCACATTATCAGCGCAGCACGACATGCCCGCCCGAAAGTGACTATCTGCCCACTCCAGTGCCCACGACCTCTTCCCAGGACTGGGTCTACAGCTACAATACCGAATCTCCCTTGACCTATCTGCCCGCTCAAACCCGCCAATCYCTCGGTGGCCATGTGCGATCTACCTCGACCTCGGCACTTGAGGCCTCCGCTTTCCGYGCTCATGCTCAGCCATAYCGTAGCAGACCGGTCTATGTCACCCAAGCTCAAGCTTCTCATTACGTCCCATCGTATGTACCTCAAYTGGCCGACTTTGTGTCCATGCCCCAGCTTGAGAACATYCAYGAGACCTACACGGARGAACTACCTCAAGACTTCATTTTCGAAACGGGGTACGAGCCGACCAGCCAACTGATGTCCTACCTCACCTCGCCGAATCCTAAAGTCCGGCTCGTTTCAGGTCCTCGGACCGCGGGTGACAACACGGGCAAGCACTACTGGTGGGACATTCGCCAGCTTCGCACCTGGTCGGACTTCAACATGGACACCATCGCCGCCGTCCCCGGCTTCAAAGAAATCCTCAACGTCCATTGCAACGCCCGCCTCTTYCCGGAACCAAAAYTGGGAAGCCAAGCTTGCTACCCGAACGACCTCTTCGAYCTTCAGGACACCATCAATGACTTCTATGCCACCAAGATCAATGCCGCTYTACGTGTCTCCCAGGGCGTTTCCAGGTATGGCCACATGCGCAAAGCCAAAACSCCGCGCGATGGCCCCCACTTCTTCTGCAACTACACCGGCGCRGGTCCCGACTCCCTTGAATTCACATCCTCGCAAGGCCGGATCGTCGGCCTGGTCAARTCCTACGAGACCTGGAACACGGGGAAGCGCCGYGGCGATCCCAACGAGCAAATCGAGTACCTCCGCCCRCTCGCACAGCTGCARTGGATGATGCGCGAGCAATCGTGCCGCTACGGCTTCATCATGACGGAGATCGAGCTCGTCTGCGTSCGCATGGGTTCSGTCTCCGATACYTCAGGGGGAGGRATCCCCTTCTTCGGYCACCTYGAGCTCTCAAAGCCCATCGACCTCAATACGTCTTCCTCCTCCAGCAGTGGGGAGCCGAAATTGACGGCTTGCTTGGCGCTGTGGTACCTCCACATGCTCACATCCAACACCCCACTCCAGGGGCAGCTGCATTGGAAGGTGCAGATTGGGGCACCAGCGGATCGAACGAGGCAAAAGTGTTGCCGCGATGACGAAAGGGATGAGTGGATTCGCAGGCAGAAGGGTCCGCACCTGATTGAGATGAGGCCTGCGAAGAGGGTGAGGGGTTGGGTGTGGCCCAGTGATGACTACAAGCCGAAGATCGAAGGGCCAAAGGCGAGGAGGCGGTAGAGCTGGTACGGCTTTCATCTTTTCGGTTCATCATGCATAGCGATGGAGTTGGAGGGATTGGTAGCATTACAGACGGCGTCTTGATGGGAAAGACACCCACAGCATTGGCATTGCACTGGAGATGAGTCCCATTGCCCGGCAGACTTAATACAACGGTTGACGTTCAATTTTTTGGATCACTTTCAGGCGGTTCCTTTTACTTTTGTTCTCCTTGGCTCGCGTGAAACTTGTTTCGAAGAAGGAGACCGGAAAAACTTTGCACCTAGCTCATTTGCCCCTTTTCCGGGACTTGTGACCTCTTCTTTCTTTGCACATCTTCCATCAACCCGATCTTGCTTCCCTACCCAACCATGGGAACTCAACAGCTGGTGCTCCAAAAGTTTTTCAATGGGCATGGGTTGGATCTTCGCATGATGCATTACCCGCCATGCTGGAACGATTCGCTCCACAAGCATCGTACTCAACCCCCGATTCAGCCATGTAGCGACTGAGAGAATTAATTGTTCCACTTTCGGACACACCATTCGGGACTATCGATCCATGGTGAGGACGTGTCTAGGATGCTGTGGGAGCTCCCGTCGATTATGCCGCTGTCCGAGGATCCACACAGGCGCGCATAAGCGCTTATTGCCCGAGGGGTTGGGGTAGTTGCATCGTGATGTCTTTGTGCGTGGGGATCTGGTGATTCAATATGTGATTCAGCGTGGGGGAACATAAAGGTAGGGGTTTACCCATGGCTATGGGTTTGTCTTTGTCGTTATTCGGAAAATATCTACAGTTCAGCCTTTCATGTGCGACTCGAGCATGCAGTATCTGATAAAATTTATTGTATCCAGCGTTATTTGCGGATTTGCTGCTGCCTCAACTTCATCAGATTCCAGGATAGGAGGCTTGGCCGTGAATTTGTCTGATGATGATGTCCTTTTCTCGGGGCCGACCCTGAACAGTAGCGCCATCTTCAATGCTTCAACACCAGTATATAATGATACATCCYTGGGATTGTAAGGGGATCCTGCAACGATTTATGATTCTCTTTTCGCTGATCGARATTCCAGTCTGAAAGCTTGGCCGCCACTGCCGGCTTCATTTGCTATTTCAAGTATCCCAGGGGCGCGAATGACTTTTCATCAGCTTCCCAACACACGCCAGACTGCTGGGAGCGGAGCGGAGCTAGCTGCCCTACAGAGCTTCATCACTTGGACCCAGCMACAACTYAACCCGTTCCAATGGGAATACGACCCCATTGAATTGCAGGCCTACGATCTCCAGGAACGCCTCTATTTCCAGATCATCCCCCCGGACGGCGATGGGACAACGTTCAAGTATCCTGATTGGGGCGTCCAGATCCTGGACCGCTACCTTGCCATCATGTCCCATTTCGGGATCAAAGGCACCTACGTCTCCGTCTGGCTGGACATCTGCAAATGCATCATCGCGAAACTCGCTCTCGTACCCAATTTCAATCCTGTACCAGCAGCCAAGCGACTTCTCCCCGTCCCATACACTTTGCCCGCCATCGCCCCTATACTCGGATTGCAGGACGGCATGCTGGAATTGACCAGCCGTCGACATTCCTTCACACCCGATGAGCAACAGGCCTTCGCCCAAGCCGTGTTCGAAACGCAGGATCTACTCGAACACGAGTACCCCGAGGACACGCCCATGCCCGCCACGTTGACGCGATCGATCCCAAACCAGAAAGGCTGGACGTTCCACTTCACGCGCGCGGTCCTGGTAGCGCATCCGCCCATTACGTATGGGCAGGTGATTGTGGCGTTGGGCACGGTGGCGAGGTACGGGACCCTCTATGAGGCGATTGATCGGAGCCATGTCTGGATGGAGGGGCATGATTATGGGGAGCTGTGGTTCACGCAGGAGTCGGGCCAGCTTTCCAGTGGTAACGTGTCGAGGATTTCGAATGTCAGTGATGCATCGTCGGTGGGCCTTGTGGCTACTACGTAGAAAGTCCCCCATTCATACTATATATTATTGTGGAAAGGATCTGGAAGGGGAACTGGATTCGGTGAGAAGCACCTTACTGCTGGGAATCCTCTAGCAAGTTCTTGCTCAATGGATTGGCCGAAGCAGAACACGGATTCAGCATTGGCACACCCGTTCAAATGGTTACCAAGACAATGATTGGAATATGTGAAACGTTCCTGCAAACCATCCACATCATTGCTCAATGGCAGCCTGGCTTTTGCGGCCGTCCTGTTATCGATGTTGGAGGCGTCGCATCCATTCAAGAACGTTTCCAGGCTTGCGGGAACGAAACGGGTGGTAGTCAGCTTTCTGTCAACAGTCCTGTCCACCGCCGTGCTCATCCGAATTTGCTGGCCAAACCATGATTCGCTGTGGATGCTGATTGGGGTATTTTCTGTAAATGGCAGGAAAGATAGTCACAGAGTTGTGTAAAGTATATCGCGAAACGATGTCGGGGAGTTTCAGGCATTTCAGCTACTTCTTTTCTTCGTCAAGTCCCATACGACGTGGATTCCCAGAGCCACCTCCTCATTCCTTATAGAAGATCCTGCCTGGGACTTCCTAATGAGATGTATCATTGCTTTTCACTCCATGAACACAACCTCATCCGATGCACCACGCACTCTATACGTGACTGGAAATGGGCCTTTCCTCCTTGCTTTCGTTATCTCTTATGGAGAAGGACTGAGACCCATATCACGCCTCTCTACAGTGTTGCCATCGTGACAAATCGAGCAATTCTTCATGAAGTAAACGCAACAAGCAAAACCATGATTCTGAAGTCTATTGGCGACTGCACAGTTGGGCCGGCAATTTCCTCAAGAATCTCATACCACTTAGCTGAGGACATTCACATATTTCGGCTGGATTCCACAGAAAGTTACCGCGACTCGGCGGAGCCTGGGAGGTGAGCAAGATCTTCACCAAATCCCTCATTAGGCAATCTAGGATGCCGTGCCTGCCGCTCGCATGCCCACCGCAACAGATCTAACATTACCGTGAGACGGCTGAAACAACCTGGGAGATGAGCAAGGTCTTCCGCAAGCGCTGCGGCAGACCCTCCATCAAATTCATAAGCGGGGGCAAGGTAATAAGTATGTCAATAGTATTTTGCTACGTCAAAGCAAAATGCGTCATTGATAACGGCTTTCCCCCTTCAAGAGAGCCCTACAGAATCTGTGACAGAGAGGCGAGCGAAGACCACATGAGGTCTGAATCCTACTTATGCGGAGAAGCCAACGAGACTGATTTTAATCTCGAGAAGATTGGTCGCTTTGACGAATCATTGTTTGAAGACGAGCGTCGTTCCAGATCATTCAATCCAACCCAATTGGAGACTTGTTGACACGTTCTGAACGCTCAGGCGATTTGTGGCAGGTACCCGAATTTCTCCGTAGTCCTAGCGTGTTGCCAATCTGCAAGCTCATTTTCCACCAATGGCATCCCGCGCCCGCACCTGGTATCATGATTGGTCGTTAAATCTACCCTTATGGATGTGACCACGTTGAGGAGGTCCTCGGCCTTCCCTCTTTGGAAAGTCAAGCCGTAGCATCACGCCTTACAATTGCACAAGCAATACAAAGCATCCCTGGATAGGAGCTGCATGGAGCGTGACCTTGACGTTCAATTGCAAGAGGTCTTACCGCTTGACCACTCAAGGAGCGGGATGATGGCCTTACATGGCTTATCTGCCTAAAACTCGCCAATCATCCCCTCCTCCCAAGAAACCAAACAACCTTCACTGATGACAGTGCCTCAGCTGCGACCTCCGCTGATGACTATGCTGATGACTGTGCCTTAGCTGCGATCCTCCAGCGGATCTTCCCGGTGCATGAAAGGCCCGAATGTGGGATTGACGATGAAGAATCTGACAGCTAAGTGTGTCCGCTGCAGGAGGGTCGGAGAACGTGACACCTGTCACAGTGTGCATGGAAAAATCTCTAGCGTGGGGCCCAGCTGCAAGCCAGCGGACAAACGAAGTGAGCCCACGTAGCCCACGTGGGGCGAAGATTCATGCAGCTCATTTGCGGCCAGTGCTTTGCATTTGGGATAGGCTCGCAAAAAGATCATGCAGCTAATTTGAACCTGGGAAAAGGGCCGATTGTGACCAGGTATCGGCACGGAACGGTGGACCGTTTTTTGACGTACACATGCGAAGCTAGAGATTGTGGCGTTCAATCGACGCCTTGCAGTAGTAAAATCGACGTGCGTGATGTCGCTTGGCTCCTTTTTGGTTCCTGTTGTCGTTTCACGGGCTTGCCCACGGAGCAGGGGTTATGGGCTGGCGAGGAGAGGAGGTGCTGTAAACGTGTGCATATTCAGAGTCGAGCTCATCGTCAGAAGGATGATTTAGGAGTATCTCTGAATGGGAACCCAAGCCCGCCCGATTCCGCCATCTAGGAAATGGAAATGCGCCTCAACACTGAAGCATGCTAACCCGTTGAGGTCCCTTTTACCCTCTTTCTGACACACTGATCATCACGTCATCACCCTTGACCGGATCCATGATACCCAAGGAGAATTTCCTCCTGTCCATCCGAGGTAGAACCGAGCCCAGGGTTCCTGCTTGAATTACCTTACCGTTGTGTTTAGTGGCTTCGATGCTGATGTCAAAGCGATACAGCGCGAGAGCAACGAACGTGTATATTTCCCGCTGTGCAAGGTATCGTCCTGGACAGTAAGTTTTGCCTCCGCCAAATGGCCTGAAGCATGGATGCTTGCTAAGTTCCTCTGCCTTCAGGAAGCGCTCCGCGTCGAAGACATCAGCATTCTCGCCAAAAGTTCCAGAGTCCATGTGCAGGAGTCGGTACGGAATGAAAATGTTGGTACCGCGTAGGAGGGTCTTGCCGCCGATTACGGTTGTCGACTGTACTCCGCGAATTGTGGTTGACGAGGAGGTGAGTCGCAGTGTCTCGAGGTAGGCTGCCTTTAGGCGTGGGCATCTCTCTTCTAGTCGGTATTCAAGATTCTCCATGCCCTCTGAGACGACCTCGTTCGTCTCCTCCTGAATTTGGGACATCACTAACGGATCACTCAAGATATATGTCATCATCCAAAAGCATAGTTTGAATGCATTAGCGTTGATCCTAGAGACAGAGCCGTTAGATTCATTTTAGCCCCCCGAAGGCATCACAATCAGACTTACACCCAGTATACTGGCATGACCAGTGCTGCTATGTCTTTCTCACCAATGCCCATCGCTTTCATCTCGACTTCAAAGCTATTGATCAGGAAAGAAGCGTCTGTGCGTTTCTCCTTGGGCGACTTGAAGTATTCTGTCATTGCTCCAATGATGCTATTCTTGGCATTGTAAAGGTCCCGTGATAAGAAGCCTGGATACCCGAAATGGAGTTTCCAGCTTGCATCATCAAAGATCAAGAAGCTGTCGATCAGATTTGGATCAATAGCCAGGAGGTGGCTACCAAAGAATGCGTGAGTAGCTGATCTCATGAGTACATTTCGGCACCAGTCCAAAAGCGAGACGGATTTGAGTGTAATAGAGAGGCTGCAATGCAGAGTGGTTGGTATGTTCTCCCATAGCAATAGTTGATTGATATTCGCCATGAAGACTTGTTGTAGGACGACTAACTCCTTTCCAGGGAGAAGTTGCCTTTGGCACAACTTTTCTCCGACGTGAGTGAAGTCACCTGGGAGAGAGCTTGACGTGTCGAAGGGTGCCTTGACTTCCTTGTCAGAAGATACCCTCGGTGGAATCCATTTGTCTAATGCCTCTGGTGAGGCGCCAATGGTGCTCAGGATGTCACGAATGAATGTGTCAAAGGTAAGCTCAACAGTGTTACGAAAGACTGGACTGAGATGCTCTGGCGAAGCTATGATGCATAAGCTGTGGCCCGGCAAAGAGATCATGTACGGTTCGTTGGTGTGACCAAAGTATTCCCTATTACATATCAATCTCTGCCTTTCGTGAAGGGATGTGTCGTCAAGTACTTGCCTTCCCTGGATAAGAGTCTTATCGAAGTCAGTGAAGAAAGCAATAGCATGTCCTTGCCACAGAGTTCAGCCTTGTCGTTGTCAAAGCATTGAGATTTACCTATGACTGATAGTAGTTTAGCACAAATGAAAGCTTGTCGATGCAACAGGACATAGGAGGAGGACGTAGTCACCTGGGATCCGGTATGGGAATATCGTTGGTGCATATGGACGAAGGATGGGGGCGACCGTGAAGGTGTAGAGTCGCCAGGCAGAGTACATCAAAATCCCCGAGAAGACAGCAAAGATTGTATATGAGGCAATGCTGTTCGACTGAAGTACGCTTTCGTAGCCTTGAGCAGCATGTTGTGCCAATTCTTGGAACATGTTTTGATGCTCACACAAGATGTCGAATGATGTAGATGAGCGGACCAAGGAGCAGGAGAAGACTATTTGACCTCTAAATACGTCTGATGAACACTATACTCAAAGCGTTTTCAGGCTGTGCCTCGTTCGTCGCTCAGTCGTCTGATTACTCACACGAGCGTGGGTGCGAGCCGCAAGCTCGCATAAGGGAACGCGGCTCTGATTCCCCTAACTCCCCTTTACATGTATGTGAGACGTCTCAGCTCAGACGCTCTAGGTTCCGATTGTTCTAGGCCAAAGCATTTGGTGACGGGTAATTTTGGAAATGGGCTCTTGTCCGGTGTGTACCAAATCGACCCATGCTCAGCTTGTACCGTGGACTTGACCTCCTGCCCTTTGTCGGGGTATCAAAAAATGGCTATGAGTCTGCATGGTTTGCAGAAACCTCGCAACTCCTACTGGTACGAATGAGCTAGAGTGGAGCTCATGGTGGTCATTGCTGCACTGGACTATGCGTGGGGATGGGACAGAAAGTAGCAAAACGGCCTTGCGGTGAAGTGTTACACCTCCTTCGAGAACGAAAGTAAAAAAAGATGTAGAGAAACCTACCGCACTCGGCTGTTTGATCCACTTGGTGCCCAAAAGCGCGACGAGGTCATTTGCCTGAGATCCTTGCCATTCTCATTACCAATCACTTCACACTTGCCAAAGCGTAGAGCTGAATGGACATGATGCCAAGATGATGTGAATCATCAGGCTACTGATCAAATCTTTCGACCAGCACCTCTTGTTGGGGTTTAATTCGTCATGAGAGTAGCGATACGCCTGCCTCAAATGACAAATGTCGGTGAAAGCGTCTGTATCAGTGACAAGCAGTACTTTGGAGGTAGCAGAATCCTCCACTACTTGATGGACGGCTCATCAACAATTCAAACACTGCCTGCGGCGTATCGCGCCTGGTGCAGGCATGCGCGCACCGTAGCCTCACGCCTGCTTCACATTGGGCAGATTGCGTAAGGCATGCAGGGATTTTGCAGACGACAAACGGCTTCAAGTTCGGAGGAAGATACATCGCGTGCTGTGCCGCTGCAATCTTGTGCCATTGCAATCCAAGGCTCATTAAATGTCACCCGCCGAGTAAGTAGGCAAGGAGTGGGGTCTTCATTATACGGCTGACGTCTTGAAGGGCACTGCTGCATCTCGCAAAAGTGCAGACCCGAATAGCCATATAAGTTCAGCTGCGAAGGCCTACCACCCTGTTCATTCTTCACTCCCAACAACATCTCTGACTACCAATATCTTTGAACCATTACCTTTGAACACAATATCCCATCGGAAATGGAGATCGTAGCAACAAACGGTATCGCATTCATTCTCCGAGACAATTGGCAACTCCTCGTGGCTGTGACTGCGTTTCTGCCGGTCCTGATACTCGTGCGCACATGGTTTAGGGCAATTGGTTTGGCTTTACAATTGTTTGGCTGTTCACGTAAGGCAGCACGTTACCCTCCCTGAATCTACTCTCGGAAGGCTGAAGGCATGATAGGCTCGGCAATCCCATATCATTAGACATGCAGGTCTCGTATCACAGGACAAGATGGGGGGTAACGATTGTATGCCGGGATCTCGAGGTACGGGCAGCTCTAGTGCCAGTGTGAGGAGGTTGAAGGATATTGTGATTAGCGCGAGGTTGATGAAATACAAGTCAATATGAGAGGACCTTCTAGACCCCACGATGTTCGCCCTTGTTAGATCATGAGCTTGAATTAAGGCTCCCATGATATCGAAAAAGAGTTCACGCCTTGTTCGGAGGCCAGCGGGAGCTGGTGGAGCCGTCTCACCTCTCCATCCGTTAGCGTGCCAGCACGTCGCACGGTCTCCACAACATTTTGCCACCACACCATCAAGCATGCAACCTGACAAGAAAATTTTACAAAGCAGGCTGGGCCCGCTGGGGTCTTTGCATCGAATGAGGCACAAGGCAAAGAAAAATGGACCTTTTATTATTTCCGGCTCCACGTGCCCGTTCTGCGTTATGGCCCTTGCAATTGGAGCGGTAGCACACGAAGTACTGACCATGCGCGTGTGTCACACCGCTAGAGCATAGCCTCCCCACATCGCTTGAAGTTGGTAGCAGACTTGCGATCGCTCATCTTGTTCTGGCTAATACAGAGCGTAGCCTGCCGATACCACTCCTCATAGCCTGCCAACACTATTATCAGCTGCATCGCGGAGGACATACGTGTCAGCCCGAGGCACAGCGCAGCACGTGAAACGTACATCTTTACATTCGCCAATCATAGAAAAGTGGGGATGATGTAGACTAAAACTGCTGAATTGAAGCAGATTGCCGGAGCAGCATGAATAAATATCCTCAAGCTGGTGTGCTGAATTTTCCATATCGCTGTGCTGATTTGCAACATGGACTTCAGTAACATTGACATCGACCATATCCCTCTGGTGCCGCCGATCCCTCCTGAGACCTCTAACTTTACGGACCCCCAGACTCTCGCGCCTGCTATCATTGCCGTCAGCGTCGTTAGTCTTGCGTTCATGCTGCCCTTAGCAGCCGTGCGAGTCTACGTCAAGACCCGGATCTTGAAGTCCGTTTGGTGGGATGACGGTTGGTTTCCATTGAGAGGCAACAGTTCTTCCCTAACAAATGCCAGGGACTTGTGCAATTGCACTAGTGAGGCGAGCAGCGCGAAGCTCTCAGACTTGCGGCTTATCAGGCATATAGGTTGGCGCTGTAAGCTATACAGGGGTGGCTCTTGCCTGTGAGTAATACATCCATGGCCAGTGCAGTATTCTAAGGCCTGAGCAGCAATGAATGTCATCGCTCGTCACGGATGGGATATTCCTCTATCAGCGTTCACAACAGCGGAAGCCCAAGTAAGTTTGGTTTCAAGGTCAAAACGTCTATTGTCTGATCTCTCATCCAGCGACAAGTTCTCGGCTTCGAGATTTCGTACGGTCTCACGACACTCTTTGCCAAAGCTTCGCTACTGCTGCTCTACCTGAGGATCTTCAAAGTGAAAATCCTTATGAGGTATGCAGTATACGTGGGCCTTTGGGTCAATGTGCTCTACTATCTTGCGACATCCATTGCTTTTGCTGTCTGGTGTTTACCTCGCAAGCACGAATCTTGGATACAAGACGATTCTGGTCCAAGATGCCGCCATTCTGAATCAATGAGCTATGTTCATGGACCTTTTGGAGTCGTCAGCGATATCTACATACTCATACTGCCTATGCCCATTGTCTGGACCCTCAATCAGCCTCTCCGGAAGAAGGCCGGGACAGCATTGATATTTGCAACCGGGTTCTTGTACGATTACCCTGTTGGTGCCTCAACGAACAAAACTGACTGGACTCAGAGCTTGCTTGGCCAGTATACTAGGTTGTTGGCTCCGATTCGTTAACGTTCAAAGTCGGGACGTGACTTACGGTCTCGGTCGACAACTCATTGCAGCGTTAGTACCCCCAATGAACGGAAAATGGAGGCTGAATTTGACAGGATCGCTGAGATAAATGCTGGAGTGATATGTGCTTGTGCACCCTCGTTAGCCACCTTTCTTCGCCGCTATCGCTCCTCTGTATCTTCATCCAAATTCTCACTTGCAAAGATGAAGGCAGTCTTCTCAAAGCCTTCGTCTGATAGTGAGGGAGCTTTCAATCGTGTACCAAGTTCCCGTTCGCATGACATTCGACTCGAAACGAATATCCTGGGCTCCGCTGCGCAGGCAGATGGTGGTTTCATGAAAACTCGGGACGTGCCTGACGAGAACTGGTCACTTGCCGAACGTGAAGTTTCCAGTTTAGCCTGAGCTTTGAAGGCATGTAAGGTGGAAAGACCAGGTAAATGGGAGCGCTGTTCCGATTTTGGACTTGCAGAGGTGGGCTGCAAGCATCCGTATGATTAGAAGAATAGATGAAAAACTCATGGATGAACCACAATATCTCGTAGGCGTGTTAGCAAGTAGGCTGATCAACGGGGTAAGGATGTGTAAAATTTTGTCCACTTTTGCGAAATGGAGTAAGTCATCGCCGATTACTTGCAGGGCCGCTACTCTCGTACCAACCCGAACAGCCGGTACCTATGCTAATCAGGCAGCCCCCTGCCGCCTGCAGACCAGCGTTTCCTGCTCGCTCCCTTTTTTTTTCATGCACGTCAGATTGCCTGCCCCGCCCCTCGTAGGCCAATTTACACATTGCCCCAACTCCCTACCCAGTTTCGTTGCTGCTTAGATCACCTAGCTCTTGCTTTACTACTATCACTGAATAATAAGGCACAATTCATGCTCAGGTCGCAATGTTCACCCTCATCAGCTCTGTTTCAAGCATACCGAGCGAGTCTCTGAGCCGGTTTCTCAGGATCATCGCGGTTACTGCTGGCTGCCTCTTGCTCTGGCGTCTTTGGAGGTTTAGTCTGAAGCCGCTGCTGAATCCTCGTGAGCCCAAAGAGCTTCCATATTGGATACCAGGTATGTAGCCCAGTCTTGAATTGCCTCGATCGACTGAGTACTAAATTTGTGATCAGTCTTAGGTAAGAACCCCCAGAAGCTTGAAGAATGAGGACTCACAAGTCAAGGCTATGCGATACCCTTCTTCAAGGATGCTGAAGCGACACTTCGCTATGCAAGGTAGATACTATGCCTGCAGGGGACATGCCCCTTTCCTTTCTTGGTTAAAGATACTGATTCAAGTAAGGCAATACTTTGGAAACACTAGGGAGCCGTTCACACTCACGGTCGCTGGACAAAAAATGTATATTCTCATGTCACCAAAGGACCATTCAACCGTCTACAAGAATCCTACGCTCTTGACCTTCGATGGCTTCATTAGGGATCTTTATGCAAGTTTTGGTATGTCAAAGGAGGGCGTCAATAAGATGTGGCAAGCACAGACCTCGGTAGTCGGGGACAAATCGAAACAGGTCCATCTTGGTCAAGGCGTTCACAGAGAGCAATTGCATCCCGGACCTCACTTAGAGGACATCACCGCTGTTTATCTTGAGCAGATCGAGCAAAGCCTTCGTTGGGATAGGATACCAGACTTAACACCCCATGAAGGTCAAGCCAAATTGTTGTCCTTGTTTGAATGGTGCGCAGATGTTCTGGGCAATGCGACAATCAGAGCGCTCTATGGAGAGACCCTTCTCGATCTAGAGCCGGACTTGCTACAACATTTCTACACTTTTGACGCGGAGAGCTGGAAGCTGACCTTCCAGCTACCGAGAATGTTTGCAAAGCGCATGCACGATGCTAAGGACAAGAGTAGGGATGCCTATATCCGCTATTTTCAACTCCCAGCGGAAAAGCGACCTGGGACATGCTACTATCTTTGCTGTGTCGAGGAAAAGCAGAGGCAAGCGGGCATGACAGATGAAGACATTGGCGTAGCAGCTCAAATGTTCTTTTGGGGGTGAGTCCACCAAGATAGCCACTCCATGGTTCCGCCTGAATCTTGACTGATGTATGGGTCACAGCGCAAACGCAAATCCCTTCAAAGTATGTTTCTGGCTTCTCTGCTACCTCTTTCACGATCCGATTCTCCTGGAGCAAGTACGAGGAGAGATTGACCCCTGTGTCACGTTAAAATCGATCGACCTGGAGCGTTTACTCAATCAATGCCCTGTTCTCGAAGCTTGTTTCAATGAGACTCTACGAGTCACGAGTGTCAACTCCTCGGCACGCAACGTCGAGACCCCAGTCTTTGTCGGTGATAAGTGCCTCAGCATTGATGGCAAGATCCTGATGCCTTACCGTCAGCTACACCTTGAGGAAAACGTGTTTGGCCCGAACACTACGGGTTTCAACCATAAAAGATTTCTGCTAAACAAAGACCTGAGCCGTAGCGCCAATTTCAAACCTTTCGGAGGAGGATCAACGCTCTGCTCAGGCCGTTTCATAGCCAAGCGTGAGGTTCTAGCCTTTGTGGCGTTTGCAATTCAGCGATATGATATTGCTCCCGAAAACGCAAATCAGCCATTCCCCAGGATGGATCAGACCAAACCCACCCTTGGGATCATGGATCCTGTAATCACAGATCATATCCGCTGTACAATGCAGCTCAGGCGTCCTGAGGAATCGCCTCTGGCGGGGGCTCGTAAGCTATGAGCATCCGCCCCAACTGAGGGTCCAGAAGGTGCCCAGGATATCGCCTACTTTCCTTCACAGTTCTCGCTAGTGGTAGAGAAGCCAGAGTACAGGGTCTCTGCTTAGTATTTTGTATCGGTCTTGTTCACATGCTTTGGTGTATTCAATGGTGGAAATGTCCATCTGAAGCCCAACGAGGTTGAAGCCAAGCTTCGTAATCGTAGGAAAAGGCATTGTGAATCTAGATCGGGACTCGTGCAGCCACGGCAACTTGTACGCAGCATCTGCCTGCAAGTCGTTTAGCGCACGAGTAATACGACCCGGAAATAATTGTTTCCGAGCAAGGTATATAGTACATGTTCCAAGGTACAACCTTCTCTCCCTGCATCTGACTTGCGATTATTGGTCGAACGAATTGTACCCCTACCAGGTCAATCACTTGCCCGGTGTGCGTTGAATGCGCAGCAAACTGCTGAGCCGCATGCAACCAGCGCTGCAGGACCTCGCCATGTCACGAATGCCGCGCCAGGACCTGTCACTGTCTGCTCAGCTCTGGCCTTATGAGCAAAAAGTACTTTATTTGAAGACCGAGAGTCCCTCGTTCCCTTGCTCTCTATACTGCCAGAGCTGACGAGAACCATGGGAGAACCCACAAAGCGCCATGATGTGGAATGTCGTCCAAGCCGACAATCGGAAAAGGATGCAGCACCCGACACCTCTGAAGTTTCAGAACCTGATAAGGTGTATCCATCAGGCTGGAAATTGACCATCATCATGATCTCGCTGAGCCTTGGAAACCTGCTCATCGCTATTGATAATACAATCATCGCGGTGGCAATACCAGTCATCACTACACGTTTCGACTCTCTCGATGACGTGGGCTGGTACGGCTCTGCGTATCTCCTCTCCATCACAGCGTTGCAGCCGACGTTCGGGAACATATACAAATACTTTGATGTGAAATCCACTTATCTTATCTCAATAGCGGTTTTTGAAGGTACGTTGCCGATATCAGGATAGCCGAGAGAGTCTTCCTGATCATGTACGCCAGGAGGTTCGATTCTCTGTGCTGCAGCCCGAAATTCGCCAATGTTTATAGTCGGGCGTGCCATCGCTGGAGCAGGAGCGGCGGGCTTATTTCAGGGGGCGCTGGGAATCGTGGGCCATACCGTTGCGCTTCCGAGGCGCCCAATGTTCTTTGGTATCGTCGCGAGTGCCTTCGGCGTAGCAACCTGCTTTGGGCCCATCTTGGGCGGAGCCTTCACGAGTGATGTCAGTTGGAGGTGGTGCTTCTATATGTGAGTAGGCTACGCGCAATCACTCCACTTACTAAGCTGTTGGCAGTAATGTCCCCGTTGGGGTGCCAGCATTCATTTTGATTGCCATATTCCTTCAGCTTTCTGATGTAAAGACCGAAGATCGCCGCCTTTCGATGAAAGCAAAGTTGCTACATATGGACCTTGCCGGGGCGTCAGTACTTATTGCTGCAATTTGTTGTCTATTGTTTGCGCTTCAATGGGGAGGAACGAGCCATGCATGGGGTTCGTCCCTCATTATTGGGCTGTTTGTTGGATTTGCTCTTTTGATAATCAGCTTTATACTTCTACAATGGCGCTTGGGTGAGAAAGCAACGATTCCATTACGATTTCTCAAACATGGTTCGCTGGTAGCGACCGCAGCTTATACGTGCCTCATGTATGCTACGAACTATGTTGTGAGCAGCAGCTTGATTTTCCGGCATACTTTGCTAAAGCTAAAATATCCAGGACGGCTACTTTCTACCATTCTATTTTCAATCGGCCCAAGGCGTGTCAGCAAGCCAGAGCGGGGTGCGATTCATATCTCTAGCGGCTCCGGAAGTTGTCACGATTGTGCTGACCGGAGTGATCGTTACAAAAATTGGCTTCTACGTGAGATGGCATTTGGGAACTCCCTGTCAATGGATCTGACGCGAGCTTAGATACCGTTCATGGCTTTAGGCGCCGTCGTTG
Source organism: Ramalina peruviana (assembly GCA_001956345.1). NCBI lineage: Eukaryota > Fungi > Ascomycota > Lecanoromycetes > Lecanorales > Ramalinaceae > Ramalina > Ramalina peruviana. The sequence continues at coordinate 13,836 of MSTJ01000166.1, read as the reverse complement.
CCGCTGTGGGGACTGGCTTGCTCAGCACCATCGGACCACAGACTAGTACCGTGAAATGGGCTGTGTTCATGGTACTCACCGGTGTAGGTATTGGACTGGGCATACAGCTTCCATATACTGCTGTGCAGACTATGGCGAGGTCGGTCACACTGTACCTGCACATGCATTCTGGATTTCTACTGACGACCTCAATAGCGATTCCGATGTACCCATCATGAACGGTGAATACTATGGAGTCAATCCCTTACCATCAGCAAGTACTAATTCATGCAAGCGATCGTTTCGTTCTCCTCTCAGCTTGGCGGGTAAGGGCCTTTTCATGTGCCGGCCTGGTCTGTTCAACGGCTGACTCAGTCAGCGCGATTGCGATACCCATCGCACAAACAATCTTCGTGAATACACTCACTCGACAGATTCTCACAAGCGGCATTCCGATACCCCCCGACGTTGTCATCGGCGCGGGAGCGACCAATCTCAAGAAGCTCGCGACAGACAAGCCGCTGTACCGATCCCTGCAAGCTGCGTATGCCCACGCAGTTACGAATGACATGTACTTCGCCGTAGCACTGGTCGCTGTAGCGGCGCCCCTGACGGTATGCATGCAGTATCAGCATGTGAGGCGCTCCCGCAGCCACGTCGAGGTCACTACCTGATGCCAGCTTCCGCGATTCGGAACAATGACCATGGCTCCAGGGTCCAGGGGTTCTACACATCTTTATACAGATATCGTATACAAAGCATTGCGATGGAAATGAAATAGAGATGGGCTTTGCCTGAGGAAAAATTTTCAGTATTTTACTTTCTATTCATTGGGATTCGAGATTGGAGGACTACCGCAATCATCAACCGTTCACATAGAGATTGAAAAGGATACTATGGCTTGTAATCAAGGACGCATGTGGAGGTTGAGTATCGCTTGAGGTTCATCGAATGTCCGCCCAGGACGTAGATTGTTTTTTGCCAGGCTGGTTCTGGCGTGGTTCGGCATGGCGTAGGACTTAGTCAGCGATAGCGCAACGAAGGCAAGATGGTAGACTGAAGACGGGCTACATTTCATATCATGACGCAAGCCGATGACGATCTTTGAACATTTCAGTACGGGGTGAACGCATTGCGATCATTCAAGAGATGTATTTGCGAGAATTTCTGAGTTGATATCTCAGACCATCGGTAGAGATACTAATGGATCGATGTTCAGCTTTGATGATGGAATCACCAGTAGGAAGTATTGTGGCATTGACAATAGACTGCCCCCAACTCTCCCACCACCAATGACACAATTCTGTTCAGGCATTTGTGTCAACTTACTCATGCCTTCTCATGATATAATGTGTTCCCGGTGTCAACAATCGAATTACTTCGTAATTGCGATCTAGGACCATGTCGAAGTAGGAGTAGGCTCCATTACCACCAGGTCCGCTTCTTAGGCGCCGAGGTAGTCTTCTCAGGCGCTGAGACCACCTTCTCCGGCGATGAGACCATCTCCTCTTTGGATGATGAGGCCATCTTCTCAGGCGATGAGACCATCTCAAATTGGTCCATTTCAGGCATCCGTACGACCACGCAGCGGAAGGGACCACCACCAAGGCTCGCAGGGTTCACAGGGCTCATGCTTCTTAGGCAATGGGACGAGCTTTGGGGTAATGAGACCTTGTTCTCAGGCGATGGTACCATCTTCTCGGGCGATGAGACCGTCTTGTCAGGCGATGGGACCATCTTGTCAAGCGATGAGAACGTCTTGTCAGGTGATGAGAACGTCTTGTTAGGCGATGAGACCATCTTGTCAAGCGATGAGAACGTCTTGTCGGGCGATGAGAACGTCTTGTTAGGCGATGAGACCATCTTGTCAAGCGATGAGAACGTCTTGTCAAGCGATGAGAACGTCTTGTCAGGCGATGAGACCATCTCAGAGGAATCCGTTCCGGGTGTGAAGAACGGCTTTGCTTCAGATTTGCGAGCCAGAACCACGTCAAAGTAAGTGCCATTAACGCCCTTTTTGACTTCGCCGATGGCCTGTAGGTGCCTGTATGGCCCATCAGAATTCTAATATCATAGAGGGTCACGTCTTTGGAGAATGGGGTCAAGATCGGGGTGGGAAGATTGGAAACCTTACCATCCATTCCAAGCACCCTTGGGTCCCAAGATGTCATGGAGAAAGTGCATTGCCTCTTCGCTGATATTCAGACAATGGCCAGGCAATGCTTTGTACAGATCGTGGCTAATCGGAAGACCAGCTTGGTTCGCCTTGGAGATGTGGTATTGAGACTGCTCTCCCTCTGTTGCAGCATCCTTGCGGACATGAACGAGGCGAGCTTCCATGATGCTTGGTGTGAGTGAATCTAGTGAGTGAAAAAGGATCTGATATTAGCAATGACTGGTGGTACCAACAGATGATAGTGTCGGTTGTAAGAGGACTAGTCGGTCAATGGGATGGGAGTTGAGGTGAGGGATTCGCTTTGGGAAGCTGCGACTTGAGATGTAAAGAGGGGTAAAGTTGTAGAGGTGATATCAAGGGTGGACAAGCTTTTGGATGCAGGTGCCAAGCTCTTACGTCAAGATTAGGTTGAGGCGTTGTTTGACACACGTGAGTCAAAGCATGTGTTACATTCACAGAATTCACACGACATTCGATGGATGTCCCGTCATAGTAACATCTCTGAGCTGATGCCTGATCTCCTGAGAGCGAAAATATCACGAGGGGAGAGCCTCGAGGAGATACATGAGAATCCCAATGATGTTCTGCCACGTCTTTGTGAAGCTGATGCCATTGACCGTCCTGACTCCGTATTTCATTGCAAAGACTCTTCTGCCGAGATGACTTAGTAATACACATCCTCGCAGCGCCAGATGCTTCGCAGGCATACGTGCAGCTCTTGCATTCATGTTGGACGGCGCCAATGTGGTCTCAATGAGTYAGATTGGAAGATTGGAGTCGTCATTGAGGTCGGCTCCTGATGTTGGYCTCAAATARTCTGGTYACCAGRAAGCTTCCAGGAAACGGGCTCGACGAGGGARGGTCATCAGACCATCCCCRATKGCAGTCGCAAGTATAGGCTCTTAACGGTAAGTCGTCTAGTGGCTGACAGAATTTGCCGCTCGTTCCTGAGGAAGGAACCTGTTGATTCATTCTTGACGGTCAACCCCGTGGCTCGAGGCCTTTATAGTGGATCTGCTGGCAAYTATGGCCCGTATGCATAGCCTCTTTTAGGCTTCGGACGCGAAGATGYCTCGTGCTTGGTGTCTCGGTATGGGTCGGGACTGTGTCGATATCTCTCATTCGTTGATGATGGGTAAYATCCATCACGCTGRTCTTTGTATTCTGACCTTGACGGCCTCGACCGCGTTCCAGGCGAAATAGCCTCGCATCTTGGGCACGGATCATTATCATAGGAGTATTCGTCTGTATATGTGCGGCCGTTCTTGGACTCTTCGTAGCATGCCCGAGGCGGCTGGCTTCCAGAATGCCGAGAGCATCTCTTTCCGAGGATCTTGTACGTGGTAATTGTGTGAGGTGAGGTCGCGTGGCAGTCTCGATGCTTGGAGCGAATGATGCGCAGAACGCAATTGGCTATCAGTTGTCAAGAAAGATCCTATGCGGTAGGACGGTTGAAGGCGCTCAAGGCCGCCGCACTTACGATCTTTGCCTCCACTGGACTTTGACGAATGTCGTGCCCCTGGCTCATCCGAATATCGCGGCCTCGTATCCTGACTGAAGTACTGCGTTGGCTGACGATGACTTGTGGAGTAAATATGCTCTTCGGGAGAGCTATACGGTGAACTATCGGTGTACTGCTTTCGCATGTCAGTCACGCAGACCCAGCGATTTTTCTGAATACCACGCACGCTGCCGAAAGAGGACGGGCCATAACCTCCGTACGACATCTTCGCTTTTTGGCAACCTGCGCTGATCGCAATCACATCAATCTGAGCAAGGGCAGTTGTCAAGGGACAGGACGAGGCCTGGATGGAAGTCTTGCCTTGTGCTTACCAAAATGGACTGCCCCACCATCCTGCATACCCATGGCGTTTTCTTCTTCTCGCTATTGGCTGTGCTACTCTCACCTTAGCGAATTGGGTGTAGCCTTACGATGATCTAGATCTCACTGGCTTCGAAAGGTACTTGAGCCTCATCCAATACTTACCATGGATTGTCGCATTGAACAAACCAGACCTCTATCAGCTCTTTCCATGTAAGACTCTTTTTGGTGCGGTATCACCATCTGTAGATATGCTGCGATGGAAACCTGGGTGGAAAACTTCTTTTACTCTGAGCCGCCACAGCCAGGCAATGCCCCAGAGACTCGACATTCCTCTGGCAGGAGCAGGATTGTCGACATATATCTCATATATAATCCTCAGGCCCCAGCACGTTTATCGTACAATGAAGCCGGGAAAGTCACGACACCTGCTCAACTGATCGCCGCTGTCGATAACGGTCTGATCGAGACGACTGTAGGCAGTCACAAGTTGTCTCCTTGATCAGGATCTTACGAATGTCCTAGCCMAACACTCTTGAGACCAGAGCATTGGACCGAGTGTAGTAGGCTTTCTTCCCAGCTAGATGTAGATTCAGGACAGCTCATGCTTAAAAGCTATGAGAATAATTGGCGCTTCGCCCGAAGTTTCCTGTGCCGTCAATATGTCAAGGACGTCGGCCGTAGTGCAAGCGGCATTTCCTATGAAGATCCGAGTGTGACCAGATTCGAGAGGTTCCTCAATGCAGCGGCAAGACGGCACGACTTGAGCTTCATTTCACGTGGTCTATCCACATGCGATGGAAAGTTGCTGGCATCTAGAGGTTGCACCCAGACCTGAGCCCGTCTCTGGACGTCAAGACTGACTGCATCGACCAGATCGGCTGTTGTTCACCTTTGGCTTTGACTGGCTGGGCGTTGTGCAGCCAARATCGCAGTCCACGTCGTCACTGATGGACTTGAGATATAACACGGTCCCGYTTCCGCTCCCCGTCTCTCTRYAGYCTTCATCACTGACTCAAACAGGGTGGATCCCACATTGTGCGCCGTACAACYGCCATCGCGCTCATYATCAAGGTGAMCAAGACTGATTCCATTGCGGCCCATTGCCACGGCTCCTGGACATCGAACAACCACCTTGCGCATCGAAGAACAGCAATATTGTTCAACGAGCTGCATGCTTCTGACGATGGCCTACCCTTCACGCGCTSGATCTCTCCGGACGCGCCAGGTCGGGATTTATGGGAGGCTCCAGCAGACCCGGGAATTTTGGTCGACGATGAGCGTGCGGCAATAGCGTTTATCTATCGTTTCGTGGCTCGGATCTGGCAATGGGTCGTCTCAGACCTTGAAAAAGTGATCGATGAATGCTCCAAGCACATCATCTTCGCCGAACAGCAAGCGTTCCACCAGCTCAGTGTCGAGAAGCTCGAGAATGTAGCCCATGAAATATGGCGTGACATGATGACATGGCATGTTCTGGCAAAATTGATTGCTGCACAGAAGAAGTCTGTCTCAGAGACCCGGACGTACGTTCGAGGCTTGATGAAGAGGCTCGAACCAAAGTCTGGGAGTCGAGAAGACCCTCTCCTGCATCATATGGAGGCATTAACCGCCCTTGAAAAGACAGTGTCAGAGGTAGGTGCATCTCAGGGACGCTTTTCCCGGTTTGGTCGATGTTCCAGCACTGCTGACTTTCCATTTGGTCCAGGACTTTCGGTCTAGGGGGCAGAGCATTACTGACTTGGTATGACACGCCATGTTGAAGAARACGATCGTTCTTTAACATTTGGAATAGGTGTATAATCTGATCAACGTTCGCAACGCTCAAGCTGCTCAACGAAGTGCGGATGCTGCCCAGCAGGAAGCYCGAGATCTGGGCCGAATAACGTGGATCACATTCATCTTTCTGCCGCTGATCGCTGTTTCCGTGCGTACTTGGAAAGCGTGTTCATTTGTGACAACTGGCTGATATCAGGCTAGGGCATGTTCGGCATGAATGTCGATGTTCTCGTCAATAAGCCACCGTCTATCCGATGGTATTTTGCAGCGGTGGTACCGTTCTCGGTCCTTATCCTCGCAGCTGCTTTCCTGACTACCAAGCTCCCCAAGCGCATGCGTACGAGATGGCTTGCTAAAACACTTCCAAATGTTAAATCTGAGTGATGGTCTCCTTTCGGATCAGTCACGAGACCAACATGAGGCTTCAAAGGGTCGCCTCCCTCGTAATGACCTTCGCCATTAGGGGCCTGGCTATAATCCCTCTGGTATCTCCTTGTTAGCTTGCGTGCAAATCCAGAACGGTGCTGCAGTCAGCAGGTCCGCCACCAGAGGAAACACAGCTGGCCTAGTCTCGCCTTCAATCCAAGCAACATACGCGTTGGGCACTCCAGTATAGGCTTATTGCGAGCGGGTTCCATCGCCTCGTAGTTTCGTTGATAGAGTCACACGAGGGGCTGATCGCCGACTCGGGTGCACGGCTGACCAGCATCACATTTGCACTTCGTTGGAGCTGGAGATACGTTCGAACAACCCAAACCTTTCGATGCGCCATCAGGGAGTGGAGAATGGATTATAGCGGCCGATAGTTAGGGTTGCAACAGTTACGAGAGCAGGGATCTAATGAAGGGCAATCTTCACGAAGACGCAGTTGTGTCCAAACTGTAGGGTATGTAATGGCAGTCTTGGATCTCGTGCCAGTGAGGGAGCGAGAATTGAACGGATCAAAACAACGAGAGAGTTACGGAAGTATTTACAACGTGACCAGGGTCTCAATCTCAAGAGAACCTCCTCAATATCCATCTTCCTTATCTACTGTGAGGGTTTCACCCTCAGGTTCTCCCATCCTCGGGCTACCTGCCTTATTGGGCCTAGCTCCCGGGAGCTCTTGGCGCACACTCATATTCCTTCATGCATGCTGTAGCTTAGACACCTTCATAGCTACAATTCCATCATATGCTTATCACTCACTTGTCCATATCCGGACCCACGGTGCATCCCTGACATCTACAAGGAAAAGGCTTTTGAGGGGTTCGTTGAAGTAGCGCTGTTAATGAGACGGGATAGAGGGGTGCTATGATTGGTGGCGAGAGTGGTGGCTGAAATTTGCGTCGTCCTATCCTTAAGTAGAATCTCGTCCTATGCTTAATAGGAACAAACTGAGTGATTGAGATCCTCTCGTGCTCTCCTRASTCGTATCATTACCATTGTGCTCTKGAAAGATGTCTAARGTCACTCTCAATCCGTCCATGCTCATCTGCACGTCGTGCTTAAACCGTCTACGCACCTCTCCCTTCCATCCTTCACCATATATTGCCGTCCGAGGCAAGAAGACGAAGCACAAACCTGTTCAGACGATCAAAGTGCAATTGCTTCGAGATGTACAAGGATACGGTCGCGCTGGTATGTGGAATTCACGTGCTTTTGCAGTCTCTCTCTATACCATGCAATGTATCTGCCATCCTGGGCCCAGCAGTCTCCCTCACTTCAGGATCTATCTTTACCCACGACTACACACCAGCTTAACAGCTAATCCTTCTTTTTGCTCCCCAGGCTCCATCGTTCCTGTCGCCCCAGGTCTCTTTCGTAACTACTGGCTCCCCAGACGATGGGCCAGCTATCTATCCGCMTCCGCTTCAAAACCCAAGGACATCGTCGCAGAGCGCGATTTCAGCTTTGGCGCCCACTCCAAAGACACCATCACGCCCCCTAATGACCCATCCCAGGCAAACGCACCGCAAGAGCGAAGAGAAGTCAACAAGTCTGTCACGACGGCCGCAGCAAGGGCAGCACTTGTGTCGCCCGAGCGCGCCACCGAGATCCTAGATGAGAAATTACCGTCGCAGATACTATTCTACCGCGTTCCTATCACAGAGCCTTCGTCAGCAATCACCACGGAAAATACCCCGTCCCCCGATCCTACCACGGAACAACGACGTCAGCACGCCTCCCCTGCGGCCGCTGCCTTAGCAGCCGCCTCTACTCCTACATCTCCACCAATCAATGTCGGCGACTCGCTACACGCAGAACCAATTTTCGGCTCCGTCTCCACAAGTGATATTGCCGACTCGATCAAAGCTCTCCTCGCTCAAGAGGAAGAAGGTGCGAGAATCGTGCTAGGCGCGGAAGACATTACGATCTTGACAAGCGAGGGAGTCGAAGGTGGAGATAGAGTGAAAGCATTGGGGGACTTCCCCATAGAAGTGAAGGTGAGGGGAGGTAGGAACACTTTGAGGAGAATCGTCAGTGTCAGAGCGGTAAAAGACGAGAATTGAAGGGCGCGCAGAAGAGAAGAGACGGATCGGGGCTTGATCGGATGTCAAGCAGAGATAGGACTTACGGAGCCGTCATCAGGTCTCTCAGGGAGACTGAGGTAGCTCACGTTTATCAATCCTCCTCTACAGGTCCACTGTATATGGGATGAAGGAGATTCAACAGCCGTTTTCTTCGCCCAGAAGCCTTCATTACCTTCCTACTCTGGTCTTCTGAAACGAGACTGACTGGGAACGTGAAGAGCTTGAATTTGGAGAAAGCGAGCTTTGTAATCAAACTTGAATGCACCAAGCTTGGATCGCTTGCAAAATCATCGAAGCGTGCAAAGATTGCAATGAATAGAGTACAACGGCGGCTTAGCTCCCATCCTGGTCGGTCATCTCCCTATACACATCTCCGGTGAGACTTATCTCATACGCCTCGTCTGTCCCCCTGCCTTCCGCCTCCAATTTTCGTACGAGCGACAGGACCTGCTCGCCGAATTGTTTGATATCGTCTTCATAATGAAGGAATGCGACCAGAAGGATCTGGACTCCAAGAGATTTGATGAGCAATATGCGGTCTGCAATCTGCTCTGGAGTGCCAATGAGCTTTGTCTTGAAGCCGTCGTTGTACTGGACGAGGTCGTTGACCTTCGAGTTCGCCCACATGCCGGTCTTATTGGAGGTGGAAGCCCCGGCATTTTGGACCTGGTCCTTGAATGCGTCAACAGCCGCTAAGTCGGCTTTCCCTTGGATCTCCTGCAGCACACGAATCGCGGCCTCTTCTGTCTCCCGGGCGATGACGAAGCCATTGACCGCGAATTTGACTTGTCCTTCGCGACCATGCTGCTTCGCACGTTCCTTGACGTCCTTGATCTGGGTCTGGAATCCCTCTAGGGTGTTGCCGTTCATGAAGTAATAGTCGGAGCCAGCGGCAGCGTTCTCGCGAGCATCAATAGAGTTGCCTCCTTGAAAAATCTCAGGCCATGGCCGATCAGGCGTTGCAAGCGGTTTTGGCTTCAGAGGATAGTCGTGGAATTGATAGAAGTCTCCTTTGAAGTTGAAGCTGTCYTGAGTCCAAATGCCTTTGAGGCAGGCTATGAACTCTCTGGACCGACGATACCTCTCGCCATGGTCGAGCCACCATTGCCCGATGGAAGTGAACTCCATTTTGAACCAGCCTGAGACCACGTTGACCGCAACTCGGCCTTTGCTGTAATTGTCGATACTAGCAATTTGCTTTGCAGCCACTGCCGGGTTCCATGGCCCTGGCAGCAGAGCCGCCATGACTTTGAGTCGCTCCGTATGATGCAGCAGTGCTTGAGAGAAGGAAACCGACTCATGCTGATTTTCCTGCCACGGTATTAGCATCAAACGGAYTACAACCGTCATGTGGCCTTACAGCTCCGTATCCGGCCATGAAACGAATCTGGGAGAGAGCATATTCGAATCCCTGACGTTCCGCGGTCTGGGCGTAGCGAGCATTGGAATCCAAGTCCCAGCTAGTCCGTTGCGGAATCTTTGAGATGACGAGTCCTCCGGAGACGTTGGGCACCCAATACCTATTCAAGCGAGATGAGCATATTACTAGTGGGGAAGGAGGTCAGCTTACGCAAATTTGATGCGCGATGGGTCTTCRTTGAGCTTGTCGGCATACTCAAGAGTGTCTTTCGCGGACTTTGTCTTGATGACTCCATTCGCAGCCCCGACGTCATTGGATTCTGTGGGCTTGTTTCCTTCAATGGGCACCACAAGGCGCTTGCCAGAGATGGTTCCACTTCTGAGCTTGTCGAGAGCTCCATTGATACCTTCGAGGCCGCCTTCCACAGTCGCAACCTCTGGAGGCTGCAAGCTCTTCTCTATCAGCAGTCTCTCCAGCCAATCCATGGTCTTTTCGCCAATAGCTGGGACTTCGTGGAAGACTTTGATGGGGACATTGTGGTATTTGATACCAGGAAGCTTCGTTTTTGGCAATCCTGTCAGCCCCACAAGGTGTGATTGTAGGCCTCCTTTTGATTGCTGAAGGCTTTCTTGCAGATGTGCGGCCGTCTCTTTACCTACTGTGTCAAGACCAAATCGCGACTCTCCTTTGGTCACGCTGCGGATGATTTCGATTGCTCGATACGGGTCGTGCCTGTCGACTAGGACATCGGCCCCTAAWTTGTACAGCTTTGCGCCATGGCGAGCCACGTCCGCAACGACGATAGTTCGCAAACCAGCCAGTTTCGCAAGCTGAACCGCTATCAAGCCAGTGTTTGACGAAGCTGGCCAGTCAGCTTCTTCGTCTTATTGTCGGCACTCGCACTCACCTCCCCAGATCACAAACCAATCTCCCTGTTGAGGGCGYTCCTCAACCTTGATCCCTTCAAAAGTCTCTTCCTGGACATCCTGAGGAACATCATCACGGTTGACCTTCAGAAGCAGCTCGAGTAGATCAGGACCTTCATTCGTKTTCCCGGTGCCGGCGAAATTGAAGCCCAGAGAAATACCCAACGCCAAAAAGGCGCTGACAAAGGCGACACCAAGGGCTGCCGCGACATCCACAGACAAGCTYGCGGGAAGTCTGGCGACATTGAAGTCTGTGGTCACGAGATACTCTTGATATGCAGCTTTCCTAACATCGCGATAATCCGTAGATGGGCCGAACACCTGCACAACTTCAGCGAATGATACAGGCTTTTTTGAGTAGCAGCCATACCTACCACATCACCAATCTTTACTCTTGAAGCAGCTTTGCCAGCTTTCACCACTATTCCTGCAAAGTCTCGCCCATTGACCCAAGGGAAGGAAGGAAGGCCAAAGTTATAGTCGCTGTGGTCGAGGTAAGCAGTGTGGTATGTTTGCAYMATCCGAGGGGATATTTACGGTCCCTTCCAATCCACTGGATTCAAACCAATGGAAACAACCTGCGCTCGTCAGCAATCTATTCAAGGACTCGGTGTGCCAGACATACCTGTATCAGAAGCTCCCGTTCAGATCTCAACTCTGGAACTTCGCCCGTCGTTTTSAGGGAGTACTTCTGTCTGGGACCATGCAACACCAATACATCCTGTTGCTGCTTTGGAAGATGCTGGAAGGTATCTTTGTYAACTTCACTGTGCACAAGGCCATTGGCKTTGGTTGTGGCCCCATTCACTTTCGCTGATGTATAAGAWTTCAGATCTCTATCTGTCTCTGGCAGAATGGAAGGCATGATGCTTGTTGATGATMGTGGATGAWACGACAAAATTCAACTTYAATCATTGCYCATGCAGCTGAGGGGACGATTGGAAGCTACCCCTCCAGGAGCGCTCTCGATCCAGGACCACGGTACAGCTCTGGGTAGCTCATGCATGATACCTTGTTGGGTGCATTGGGTGCCGTGGTKCAGATCTGCATTGCGTGATCAACAGATGCGTGGGGTTACCTAGCAACTCATACAATGCTAGCTGCTGAACGCGACGATGCTAATTTCTGCTGGATCTAGATTCTGGGACATCATGCCATCTCACGTCCAGAAGACGTGACCTACCTGCGGTGCTTCTACGTCGTTGAATGCTAGCTCTCTTTATCTGGCATTACATAATTTCAACGACAGCTTTGGCAAACACCATCATTACTTCGTTACTTCAGCTCTCATATATTACTTCGCTGGAAACTATCGCTCACTCTGTTGTCCATTCTTTGTTCCCTGTTATTCGTCACCAGAGTACATCCGGAGATCATGGCCCACGAAAACCGTATACACCAATTGGAAGACATTTCAAACAAAGATCCGCGACATGAGGGAAGGTATGGTGAATTGGCCAAGGGCGCAGCGAGCTCTACGTCCTCGCAGAATGAGAGGACTCTGCTTGTGCCAGTTCCGGTGACAYTGAAAGCCCAACTAGGCAGCCCAGTATGATCAAATCTGTATGGGAAACCCACGCCCACAAAAGACTCACTTGCCAACAGACGGCCTTGGGCATTGGTGCCTTTGCGACAACCCTGACAACGCTTGGTCTGGCCTTGATGGAATGGCGAAGCGTGACCGTCACGAACGTCTTCATTGGARACTTCTTCTTCGTTGCAGGTATACTTCCTACGYCGTGATCACCGCGCATTTCCAGATCGCTGAAARGAGTGAGAAGGGATYGGTATGGTCATAACAGCACAGTGGGAGCTGRTTTTGGGCAATACATACGCATACACTGTACTCTCCGCCTTCGGCTTCTTCTATGGTGGATTTGGTGCAATCATCACACCTCTGTTCGGCGTCCAAGCCGCCTATGGCAGTGACACCGCAGGCTACTACAATGCTCTTGGCTTCTGGGTGCTCAGTAAGTGACACCGACRTCTCAGCCTTTCCGAACTAACGGGCACAGTGTGGGCAGTATGGAATCTGTTCTTCCTGCTTGGATCGTTACCATTGTAAGCTAAGCTTGCTGAACCCTGAAGCTGCAATCAGTCTCACATCGCACGAACAGGAATTTGGTCTACATTGGAATCTTCTTCACTGTCCAAATGGCCTTTACCTTGGTTGCAGCATACTATTTCGCCCTTGCGGACGGCCATCTGGATGCTGCGACGGCACTGAAAAAGGCAGGGGGAGCCTTTGCTTTCGTGTCAGGCATATTAGGCTACTATACAGTGGGTAATCTCATGTGTCAGGAGGCCTTGTTCTTCTCCTTTCCCATGGGCGACACTAGCCGGTTCTTTAAGAGAGGGGCGCTTMAGAACTGAGATGCTCAACATTTCGAGCCAGATGRTTCGACTCATGCAAATAACAAACCACGATCACGAAATATCAAAAWAYCATATTCTAATTGGAAGGTCGAATTATCACATGACCTGTGAGTATGGCGTGCTCACTCAACTCTTCCCAATCAGGCAATTCGCAACCCCACCAACACCACCATGAATACCCCACTCTGCAGATCTGATATGGGACTTCCAATGTCACTGCGATCTCTGGGGTGCTGATGAAGGACCACGGTCCATTGCGTGCTCCACTACTTTGTTTTTAGCAGCAGACCATGCMTAGGTCCCACAGCAATGGATCGCATTTTCCCCATTCGTCAACTTTCGTGCTWTTRATTGGCWTGTGCAAATGCCCGAGAGCATTGTRTGACATTGAAAATGGTGGATAGGGCAGGAACGCGGCCTATGTCGTGATCGCGAACTCGCMATCTGCAGCAATGGGGCCATGCAACTGGTGGAGCYGCCTGGAAGTGGGGTTCACAATTCRYAGAAACAGCATCAAKTCTATCATCCAGCAGTAGCAGATRCTTCACCGATAACATGACTCTCACCAAYGGACACACAGCAACGGCCTCACCGTCTACAGACCCTTCGGTCTATGATGAACATCACAAGGCCTTTGCCGMGCAASCACTTCCGTCCAAGCCAGACGCATGGATCCAGCGTGCCGCTCAAGTAGCGGACATCCTTTCCAAGGACGCGGCAGTCCGCGAGAAGGAGAACAAAAGCCCCTTCGCTGAGGTATCTCTCCTCAAATCATCCGGCCTGACGAAGGCTCTTGGCCCGCAAAAATACGGCGGTGGTGGCCAAGGATGGGACGTTGCCTACAAAATCATCCGCGAAGTAGCCAAAGGGGATGGCTCGATTGGAATGCTGATTGGATATCATCT
>MSTJ01000165.1:0-32533 GCA_001956345.1 Ramalina peruviana | reverse complement strand
GACCGCTTCCCACAGGCCTTGAGTCTTACTGAAGACAACTACATGAATCTCAAAGTGCAAAAGATCAAGAAGGAACTCATGGCTGATGACGATCTGCACGAGGCTGACGACGTTGCAATGGATTCCAATTGACGCAAAGCAATAAGCATGGCGGATTCTTGTCAGTAATGCTCTCTCCCATCTTCTGCAAAACTATACCCTAATTAAACTGCTGACTTTGTGCACAGCTTGCTCTCCGCTTACAAGGTCCGACGAGAGATAACGATAAGGCCAAGCTCGCTTTTGATATCCACATCCGCGTGCCATAGCCAGCAACAAAATCTCGCCATCCCATTCATTGATTCCTTCCCACCCATAACGGCACTCGCCATCTCGCAGCCGTCGCGTTGCAACCATCACACAACATTCCACTTCTCTCGATGGCCATTCTATCGAACCAGGCCTGAAACGTTTTAATCGACTTTGCAACCAAGCACACACATCAGCCTACATGCCAGCACTCGGGTTTCGTCCATTACTCCCACTCGCCACGGGCATGCAATAATTCAAGTCAATCATCATCAGTCAACCCATCATCAACCGCCATTACAACCCATTGAACGCCTTCAGAGCAGGGAGGCTCAGGGCAAGGAAAGACGGAAGTGGGATAGGATTAGGGGTTGTCTCCTTGTCGTGTCGGCATTCTTGCTTTCTTCCACAGAGGCTTATTACTTTTTGAAACTGATTCGCAAACCCCCTTTGTATGCATTAGTCGGATGAGATAGAGTTATGACCTTCGTTGGCACCTTGACGGGAAAATTCCATGTGCTTTGCTGATTCGCGACATCATATGTCTCTCCTTATTTTGCGGCGCAAAGCTAAGCCTGGACCTACTGATCACAGTATCCTCGGGAAGGGTTGGATTGAGTGGACGCAGTCTCCAAACACGGTGAAAAGAATGGACTTCAATCAGATTTGGTATTACACCTCATATGTCTGCGTTGTCGTGACACAGGGTCTGATGCCGCTAATTCTGCAATCGTACACGCCATCGCTGTGCACCCATATAATACATGATCCGTCACTCCCCATCACTCAAAACCATCATGCTATCATCTCCCACTTGACCGATACTCCCCCTCTCATCGATGAACCTCCCTCTCCTCTCCTTGCCCTTCCCCCTCTCCGCTCTGGCCTTCTTGGCCTCCAGCTCCCGCTTGGCCCTATCAATGAGGCCCTCAAACCCTGCATCATCCTCCTCAAGCCCCTCACCGGCATCCCCCTCTTCATTCTCCGCCTCCCACCCCTGCGCCAACGCATTCTCCTCCAACGCCCGCGCCAACAGATCCGTCGCCACAGGATCCTGCGGCTGCACGCCCAGCGCCTCGTGAAACGCGCAGACGGCATCCCAGGTGCGACCCAGCTCCAGCAGGACCAACCCGCGGGCGGAGAAGATGCCGGCATCCCTCCCACCCTGCCGGAGCACCTCGTCGAATTCCTGCAACGCCCGCTCGAAATGCTGCTGCCGCCGATAGGCATGCGCCAGGTTCGCGCGCGTGGCCACCCAGGCTTTGGGATCGCTCTCGATCTCCTCGGCGATCTGCAGCGCGGATGTGAACATGCCGACGGCCTCCTTCAGGTGGTCCAGATGATACAGCACCACGCCCATCTCGTTCAGGAGCAAGGGRTCGGTCCCGCACAGCGCGAACGCGGCCGCGAGGTACTGGTGCGCCAGCGTCGGGTTGCCCAGACACAGGTGCTGCATCCCCAGGAACAGCTGGGGTAGGTGGGTGCCCTGGAACAGCCCCGCGGCGGTGCTGTAGGCGGAGATGGCCTGGTCGTGCTCGCCCTCGGCGGCGAAGGTGTGCGCGAACCCGATCCAGGCGGGGCCGAAGTGCGGGTCCATCATGCTGGCCTTGCTGAAGAAGCGCCGCGCCTCGGCCACGTGCGAGATGGACAGGTAGTAGACCCCGACGGCGAGCCAGGTGGCSGGYTCGTCCGGGTGGGAGTCGGCTAGTTTGTGGGAGAGGAGGAAGAGGGCGTTGGTCCGGTTGAGCTCRTGGAGGGAGGCGAGGTGGAGGGGGAGCACGGTGAAGTTGTGGGGGTCGGTGGASAGGATKGAGGTCGTGATGGCGAGGGCTTGGGTGAAGCGGCACTGCGTGAAGAGGAGCTCGGCTTTGGCGTGCAGGATGTCGGCGTTCTCGGCCAGGTTGTAGTGGGAGGAGAGGTTTTCGGTGGCATGGGCGAAGACGGCGGGGTTCTTGTATTTGGAGAGACGGGTKGTGTAGAGCATTTTGGTGAACTGGGCGGCTTCTTGRGCGGAGTAGGCATGGWYTCCGGAGGCTGGAGCTTCGATAGAGTCAAAGTCCAAGCTCTCAATGAAGGACCACTCTTCATCCGGAGACATCAGCTTGTTCTTCATCAGYTGCTCAAAGGCCTCGAAGCACTGGACATCGATGGCCACAGCATCCTTGTAGCATTCTTTGGCACGGTCGAACGCRTTCTGCTTGGCAAAACAAAGGCCTCGCAAATGGCACATGGCTGCCTCACACTTGATATCGGACATGCTCTCCCTTTCCCGTTCCTCACTTCTTTCGATCCGATCGGAGCGTGCAGTGGAGGTTGTGGCCCGAGGGGCCAAYCGCGCACTCCCATTCTGATGTTGCAATTTCCGTCGAGCTTTGCTAGGCGATACCATGAGATGTATGGGGTTCCGATCTCCGAGTAAAGTCAGGGCATCTTCATATTTGCCTTGCCTGAGCAAACARTTTGCTGCGAGGTAGCGACATGAGGGATTGTGATCGACGATGTGGTGTTGCTCCAACAGGTCGAGAGCTCGGGAGTAGTTGCGAGCTGAGAAGTGTACTTGAGCAAGCCAGAGAGCGTCACTGGCATCAGCTGTTCATAGATTAGCAAATAGCTGCAAACAGATGCCGTTGCAGATGATGGCAACATTCTCACATGTGATAGCCAAAAGCTTGTCTCCGATATATATTGCTGAGTCGTATTGTGCTTTGTCTAATGCCTCCTTCCGCCATTGTTTGAGGTAATCCTCCATGTTCTGGCCAATGGTGAATGTCGTAGAGACAAGAGGAAGTAGGATTATTTACTCTCGTAAATTAATAAGTCGGAGCATCGCGAGCCTTATCGATAATGCGCGAGATCAGTCGTTTTGTAAATTACGAACGTTCATGCGGACTTAGGCAGAGTTGGTACCGGAATTAGATGTTTATGCTTATAAATTAMGCAGATCTCGCTGTTATCGATTTCGTTGTAATATGAATCAGTTCCTCACCCACTGACGGCCCGGAATGRGAAGACTGCAGCCGTACGCGCTTGCMACTTGAYCGGGCGCTGAAARGATTTTCGGTCAGGCTGAACATTCACGTTGTTCGTAATGTGACAATGGGTCTACTATTCGTATGCGACCAGGTCAATGCGCTCAAAGTACTACCCTTTTAAATCTACGAAGACCCCAGGCAAATATTGAATCAGCATCAGCTAGGTCAAAGTTACGGTTCACTGCAGGTCCGGTAAGCCCTCGKAAACATGGCCCATAGACTATCTGGGATGMATACAAGGTGTTGAAACGAATAATTGGTCGAGTGGTCCGCTTCCCCTCGTCAGCATATTCGTAGAACCCAAGCCACTAGCTCCAAGACTCTAGGATTGGAACTGTGTAATGTTTCCGGCCGTAGACCAGCCAAAAGAAGAGACTGAGAAGTATCGCGCTGCCGAATATGAGGACACAGTAGTTCATGCCTTCCGCGCTCGGTTTCACCTTCGTAGGCCACATGGAGAAGAACGCGCCGATCAGGGAGTAAGCTATCGCCATCACGGTGATTGGAACGCCTGCGCGTCCTAGCTTGAATGGTCCCCAAGGTAAGTCCGAATCCGGAGTTGTGAGGCGCTTGTGCAGCATCACAGAAGCTGAAAGAATAAACGAAGAGTAGTAACCAGCGACGGTCAGAGAGATGAAGGCGTCGAATCCCACGGATGATCCGATGTTAATCAACGCCAGTAGTAAGTTGACAACTGTAGTTACCCCGATCGCGTACAGTGGGAGGTGCGTGCGTTGGTCGACCTGAGACTTATGAGCAAAATTTGGGCACGAGATATCTTGATCGGGATAACATTACTCTCGCAATATGTTTTGAAAAAGGAAGTCCACCTTCGCGGGCAAAGGCCCACAACATTCGTGAAGCTGTTGCGACAATGCCGACCGCGGCAAATATTTGTGTGATGACGACAATACTAGCCTATAGGCTCTTAGTCAAAGGTAATCACTTGCAAGAATACACGAGAAACTTGTCCAAGTATCACATCACCTCTAATCGTATTGTCTGACGGAACACCTGAAAGGCAGCTGGTGCATTCAGGGCCCAAGAAGCGCCACGGCAGGAGATGTATGATCTTACCATAGCTGTAGCACCGGAAGTAGACCCCACAGCATACTTATAAACACTCATGAAGGGGTAGTATGTCTCGGAGTCCAGTATGCTCTGAATGTCGCTCGGCGTACAGAACAGAAGTGCGAGCAACATGGCAAAGCCCAGGGATCCATTTAGTAGGGTCGAGACCCCCATGCTGATTGGGATGACAGTGGGAGCATTTTGAATCTCCTCCGCTTTACGTGTCCGAGGATTCAGCCTTAATCTTGAGCAGTGATTCGAGTGTGTACTCACCGATATGATCCGCCGCATCAAGACCTACGTACTCATTTGTCAGCAAGAGAGATGGGAAGTGCTTTGCTTCGAACCTACCAGGAAAGGAAACCGTGGCAGAAGTAAGGCCAACGAAGAATGACAGTGCGGTGGTGCTCCAGTCCCCCAGGTTCAAGAAATTAGTGAAAACTTGATTAGCTGGCTGATGAGGAGCTAGATAGACTAGTGGAATGAGGATCCCGAAGAATCCCAGAATGTGGAACAAGAGCATCATGGATTCGAGTTGTGGAAGAAGACGACCAAGATAGGTGTTAACGAACAAAGCGAAAGCCAAAACAGCATAGAACAGAAGAGTTCCATGCCATCGTTGATAGTCGTAGCCAGGGTAGTTCAATATCAAAAGGCCCTGCACGAGAGTCCCGGAAATATAAGCAACGCCTGCGACCAACGACTGCCACGTAATCACGGTCAACCATCCCGCTAGATAGCTGAGGAAGTTTTTGCACCACGGAGGGGATAAGATAGCCACCCAGTTGAAGGGGCCACCTGCGAGCGGGATCCTGATGATCAATCAATCACAACTCCGCATAAAGTAGTGCGCAAAGGAACCAAAGACACGTAACCGACGCAAAGGGATACGAAAAGGCTCTTCCGAGACGTTGCAGCGTCCAGTTGAACGTACATTGAGCCCATTTCACCCATGACAAGGGCTTGTAGCGATGAACCACACCAAACGAATATGAAGCCATAAATCAAGCCAGCCGGACCACCATTCTGTAATCCGTTCAAAAGAGTTCTGTATTTGCGGCTCTTAGCTTCCCATGGACGACGCGCAGTCGAACGACCATTGACTTACGCAGTGATCGCCTCCCAAGTTATCATCAAGGTGCTAGTAAGACCGATGACAGGTAAGAGTCCAAAATCTCTCTGTGATCTACATGTCAGCGGAGGTCCTATACCAAAGCTCAGTCCTGAGTGACTGATAATCTTGGGCGGTGCACTGACCCGTAACTGTTGTCGTTTGCCAAAGCGGGCTAGAACAGTCTCGTCTTTGGCAAACTTCTGCGGTTCCATTTATAGTCGAGCTTTTCTCAGGCAACGTGTGCACATCTGCCAGCTCGATCTCCATCTTGAACAGTTTGCTGGATTTCTGAAGTGATTTTTCGAGCGGGAGAAAAAATGTTGAAGAGTATGCAAAGAGAAAGAGCGAATTTCACAATTGGACGGGAGCATAGTCCTCGAGTCAGGAGGAAGCAGGATTACTAACAAGCACCTCGGCAGCCTTTAGCAATGGTTACATATACCGTGCCATGAAGATCAGTCGGCTACTCGCTTGAAAGCAAATTGAACGCGCCCTCGCATCCTTTCCATTCCTAGCCCGCACCTCCTTGAAGCATCACCCAAAGCCCACGCACAGGTGGGGGCTGTCATACCAATCACAGAACAAGTATGCAGTCAGCACGCTCCAAATATGCAGTCATCACGCTGCAAACGGTACCCTGCGCTGCAGACCTTGAGAGGGAATAAGACAGGGGTAGAAGGCCCAGGGATGATGACTGGAAGTTGCGCATACAGCCACGGAAGGGCGGCGGCCAGGAAGCTTCGCATATGTGGCCGCTGATCGGCAATCTTTCAAGAAGATGATTGGACTGATGTTGAATTGAGCCTCCGAAGAGCGAGGTAAAAGGGACTAAGCTCGAACACCGTAGTCCTGATCTGTAAGAAGCTTCCGGGGCTTCCGCTTGCCCGCTCATGCCCGTCCTCGGTCTCATTATCCGTGAATATGATGATGCGCCAAGCCCCTATCATAATCCTCGTAGTGACATCATTGCTCCGATATATCTACATGACGCGCGAAGAAGCAGGAGTATTGGAGAAGAAGCCAACGTAAGCCGCACCTCTCAACGAATGATACCCTTAAACAGAGCCCCTTTTCTTATCTCCCGTGATTACAGGCTGGCTTGAGGGTCTCATCGCAGAATATCCCGCAGCAAGACTACTATTGTTCCTACCCTTTGCTGTGCCACCTGGAAGGCAGGCAAAGGCGCATTCAGCGCACCAGCTTCATGCTTCTAAGACGTGTTATACCCTTTCAATACTCGGTGGAAACGATACAGGCCTTTCATTCTGGTGCTGCATATCTTTGTGTTCCTACATGAAGTAGTGTTTGTCTCTAACGAACAAGAAGGATTGCTCAGTTTTGGGGTAATCAGCTGATCAATTCTCCGTCTCTACAAAAGTACTAGGGTGTGCATGAATTGCAATGTACAAACTGCCCACAATGTCGATCTTTCCCCTTCACATGATCTCCAAAATCGGTCTTCTCGGAAGCCCAATGGATTTCACTCGACCTCAAAAGATTGTTCCGCAGCCTGCGGCAGTGTAATATAAGGTAATATGTCACTCTGTAAACGAGAAGTCCCATATCACTGCAAATCAAGTCCAAAGGATTCTCTCACCGCCACAAAAGGACAGAGAGACATCAAATGGCTGACCCTTCGTTTTCGAGCCCTTCAGGCCTCATCAATTGGTTGCCTCTTCACAAGCCTATTGTCTACTTGATGTGCCTCGCCCATTATTCATAATCCTGCTTCCACCATCCTTCGACCTATCAACAGTGGGTGATAACGAAGATTCTTTTCTTACGGCACAGTTTGGAAATTATATCGCGAAACATTTACTACTATCTTTCGTTGCAAAATTCTCCTTACGTTCCTCTTCAACCCTAGAGCTCCTACCAAATCAAGTTCAGCGAATCCCAGGATGCCGACAATAGACGCGGAGCATCGTGGCCCGTTAGTTAATCTGGCTGCCTGGATCAGTTTGGTGGCCATGATTGTGATCCTGTCAGCCAAGGTGGCAACCAAGTGGAAAATGATTCGGAAACTTCAAAATGATGATATCCTTCTCGTACTTACAATGGTAAGCTCACGTTTCCAGGGTTCAAGTACCCCCATCTTTAGACACGTTCGCTAATACCACCTAGTTGACAGCTGTCGGTCACTGCGTTGCCGTGGCGATACAGGTTCAGTCTGGTTTGGGCCAGCCTGAAAATGCCTTGAAGAGCCACCAATTTGATCTCTACGAGAAGGTCAGGAACTGCGCCATCCTTACAATTCGGTACATCTCCTGACCATGATATACTCAGTCAGCATACATCTCTCAATTCTTTTTTGTCCTTACGATATACATTACGAAAACGGCCGCATTACAATTCCTTAAGTTGCTGGCTCGACCAATCGAGTCAGAGAAGCCAAACTCAAGGCGAATCTTCGTGCAAGGAAGTACTGTCTTTATCGTTACGTGGCTTGTAATAGCAATCTTCTGCATATCGTTTCAATGCACGGGTGCAGACCCCTGGAATCAAGCTTCCAGACACTGCTTCAACCAGGTATCTGTCCCATGGTTCAGCGATGCCATACAATGAAGATAACAAGGCCCAGTTCGCTTTCTGGACCGTCAACGGAGTCATTGACRTTATYACCCAAATAATGATCGCGCTTGCGCCGATATATCTACTCTTCAATCTTCAAGTTTCAACAGCAAAGAAACGTCTGGCAATGTTGTCATTCGCACCAAACATCACGTAAAGAACCTCCCGAGTCTGTAAACTATATACTAATATAGCTCAGAACCGTCCCATTTGCTGTGCTGCGCCTCGTGTATCTGTCCAAAGTGTATCATTCCACCGACACAACGATTGACGCTGTCTACGTTACACTTGTCACAGTGATACATACTAACTACTGCATTATTTCAACCTGTGTGACGTTTCTCAAACCTGTGGTCGAGGCTCTCAGCATTGGTCTCATGACGAATGAAATTCGCGTTCCAGTGAGGTTGACAGAGTCGAGCAAGGACAGAATTAGAATGAACCCATTTGCCATTCTAAGCGGGGAGAAGCGTCTGAAAAAAAGTGCGTACAGCTGGAATCGGTATCCCAATTCCTCGAACTACACATCTACAGTGACAGCTGGAAAGGACACCGATGTGGAACTTCAGAATCTTGAAAGATTTGGTTCGCGAGAGAGGATGGTCATCAACCAAACAAAGACAACTGAGGTTCACTCAGACCCTAAATCCCCTGGGCACTGAAATCGACCCACTCTGCCACCAAATTCAATGCTTGAGACTATCGCCAGCGACCTGACACGAGTGGATCCTGCCAGGAGTCAAAATGCTCCGGATTCTTTACAACTCATGCGCGCGCCCGTTAAATAGGTTTCAGACTGCACTGATGATTATTGTAAAAGGTCTCGCAAACGACTGAGGGTCCACTCACTGTATGGCATCGAAAATGAAGATGGCGCAGCATCGCATATCACGCAAGGACCACATCTTCACCAAAATCTAGGACTCACTACGTTCAATGATACTGGTTGAATATATTTCTTGGGTGGGAAGAAGCCAACAGATTGAATCCACACCCCACTCCTCTTCTCAACTTAAATGAAGCTCAATCTTTTTACTTAGCTCCTCGATCGCTTTCCCTTCTACTGCACGTTTTCGGCTGGGTTATTTTCAGCGTAGACCAATTCGTTTGATCTGTTTAATGCCTTTTGCCTTCTACCCTTCCTCTGAGCTGATATTAGTAGTATAGCCATCATCCCGGTATCTCCCCATTCTCGTACTCCACCCTTTCACGACACCGAAGCAGCGTATACTCTTCCTAATGAGTATGTTCTCCCGAATCTCACGTGTGGCTTTTACCCGGACTTCATCCTTTCAAAGCCAAATCCAAATCGACAAAAACCATGCTTAACGCTCTCCGTAGCGAAGCAGAGCACCCCCGGCTCCTCGAACAACACAAACGTCTGGTCGCCCTGGTGAAAGGACGCATGGTCCATGGCCCAGTGACCGGCCCAGGCATTGTCCGGCTGCGGTGCCGGCGTCGTGACTCGCTACCTCCCGCTCTCGATTCCCCACCGCTCGGGCACGTCCACGGCATCGACCGTCCCAGCCCAGCCGGACGACGAATCCGCGTCCAATCTGTCCTTCGTACGGGGGGGAATTTCCGAACCCTCGTCGGTGTGGACCCGCGCCTACGGGGTTTGGATCCGCAGACTTTGGTCCACAGTCGTCTGCTCTCATGTGACATGACGGATTGGCCCAGGCTACGTACGTGACGTGTGGACGCTACTCAAAGCCTGGCTGCTGGACGGAGATGGGCGATCATGTCGAAGATTGTTTCGATGCCGACCACAGGAGCGTACCGCGTGGATAAATTGGTGAGCGGCTGCGCTCGTTACGGGCAGGCGGGGCCACACCTYGGCCTTGATCTGGATTGCGGGGGCTCTCGATTCGTCGGTACAGGGAAGAGGCGGGATTTGTGGACATTCGGAGATATGGGAATATCGGATCCCGTACTGGAGAGGGGCGGGGGAAGAGCACCCGGAGACGAGGATGATGACGGAGTTTGTGGTTGGGGATGAATGGGGTCTCTACTGGCATATGCTTCCCCGAATGATTACTGGTATGGGATACAGCGAGGACGATATACAGAGGCTGAGACTCGAGATGAGGAGGGATTTGGATGAGGAAGAGGGGAAATACCAAGTGTATTGCGTTACCGTTGGGAGAAAGCCAAGTCTTTGGGGGATGGATTAGCTTGCTCATGTTACTAGAGTACGCTGAAGATTRTTAGACATCACTTGTATTATTCTGATGAGTGCAACCATGTACCCTTAAGAATCGGGTCTTGCTGATCTATCTTATGGTGTGCGTGTGACTAGGAAATTCAATTATTCGCCCCGAGCAAATCCAATACCCCGGTAGACGATGGGACATACATATTCTGAAAGATTTGCACGAGTATCGATTAGCGGAATAGAAGTATGACGCCTGATGGGGTAGAGTATGACTCCATTTCGATTTTGTTGAGAGTCCAAGATCACGTGTTGATGGGCTTCAAGACTTCACGAGCACGTAATATATGCTTATGGATTCATTCGTTATAAGACACGCGAAAGTGGCGGAGATGAGGTAATGAGTGATTGCTYCTTCTCCATTGTGCATTAATGTCTATTTATGTACTGTGAGGTGGTTTCTGGGACAGATGACATTTTTCATACCGGCCAACGGTCCCTCACACTCGACGGTCCACTTGAATTTCATACAATCATAGCTGCTATTTAACAAACGGTGATGTAAAAGCCGATGGGCGAAGGATTGTAGTCCTGGAAGTAGTTGAGATCAAGGCTTCCAGTGGCGCTGACCTTGTACCCAATCCGGGTGCCACCTTGGCAAGCTCCAGAGGCAATGACATACTCTTGCCCTGCGACGACATCTGCCGGGCCTCCGAGATCTCTCTGCACATCCGGGACAGAGTTGTAGGTCGTCTGCTCTGTAGCGGGGCTCGTGAGGCGTTCGACATCAAAGCCGCCACTACCGCTCAAAGAATATGCTGATGTCGTGAGTTGGCTTTGCTCAGGCAGGAGGAACACTAGCGTGCAGGTCTTGCCATTGTCCGAGGTCGGAATATCGAAATTGAAGATCGAGGAGGTGCTCGAAGAGATGGTACCGTTGAAGCTGGTACCTTGGGCACTGTCTGGCTTATCCTTGCTGACAGGGACGATCAGGTGAGGGTACTCAAAGGTACCAGACAGACTAGCAGGGCATCCAGATGGGCCTGCAGATGCAGAAGGAAGAGCTGATGTCTTGGTGATCAGAGTGCTTGGTACACTACTTCCGCCGGTCACGGATGCTGTCTTATCGCAACCTCCAGGGCATGAGGAGATGGTTACTGTGTTGGTGGAGAGAAGAGTGTCTGTGGGGCCACTTTCCTGCCCTCCAGCGGGAGAAGTTGTTACGCTTGCAGCACTTGAAGGCGAGGGAGCGCCTTGAGCGGCAGTGGTACTGGGTGCCGTTGTGGCCTTCGCGGCGGATGAACTACCGGTGCTGAACTGCCCAGATTGCTCGGCCGTGTTCTGCCTTTGGGCTCCATTGTTCCCACCCGCTTGCGCGGAAGAAGCCTGATCTGCGGATGCCGGAAGGGCGCTGGCACTGGCGGGTGCCTCCGAAGACGCGCCGGTGCAGCTCAGATCGTAAAGTGGAGTGGTGGGCACGTCGGCTGCAGAAGAACCAGCTCCGACAACACCGAAGCTGGGGCTTGGTGTGTTGGGGAAGGCATCTTGCAAGGTGAACCAGTAGGTGTTGACCTTGTCGAACAGCTTGCCGCAGCCGACTTGATCCCAATAGGTCTGTGCATTTGAAGTGCCAGGTTCTGCCAGGTTCCTGGTGGCGCCAGATACAGGCCAGCCGGTTTCGGTCACCCAGACGGGCTTGTCGCCGGCCGCAGCCACTGTCTGATCGTACGCGCTGAGGAAGAGCGAATACGCATTGTCTATGGAATTTGCCATGGTGTCCTGAAAGTATGGGTAGGCATCAGTGCCAATGAAATCGGCCGCGTCTATGACGGCAGAGTTTGAGCCATTAACCCAAGCGGTCCAGGTATCCACATGACCCACTGGCTTGCCTGCCAAGGGAGTACTTGTAATGGCCTGCTTCACTTGCCCAATGAAGTTAGACACCACGTCAGGCCCTGCCCCAACRCCGCTCATGTTTTCGATGCCGGTCGGTGAGATGCGGTAAAGGTCTTCACTCCCGACAGAGATGGCTGCGACAGCATCAGCGAACTGCTGACCGTTGGCGGAGATGGCGGCGGACAGCGCGGCCAGCTCATTGTCGATGTTGGTCTGGCCAGCGGAGGCCCAAAGGCCGAGCAAAAGACTGGTGTCGGTGTTGATGGCAGCTTGTATGGCGTCTGAGGGCGTGTTTGTCGTGCCAGCTTGAATCAGGGTGAAGATGCGGGCACTGGTGAAGCCAGAGGTGCCCACAAGATTCTTAGCTGCATTGAATTGAGCCTCAAAGGCGTCCTGTGTGACCGGCGCGCCGGCACTGTCACTAGCCCCATAGTTGAAGCCTTTGAATACTTGAGCAGAAACAGTAGCGACGGTAGCAGCCAAAGCGGTGGACTGCAGGAAACGCATGATTGCTGAAAGCGAGTGTGTTTGCTCTTCACACTGACGGCAATGAAAAGATAGAAGCAAAGGGAGGTAGAATGGTAGGAAATACAAAGGAGGAGGATAATACAATTTCAAGAGAAAGAAGACGATGGCAGCAGGGTGAGTGAGATATAATGAACTCGTGTTCCCTTTACTTTTGCCTCCCTACATCATTTTTGAACCTAGTAAACACGAGAGGACGTGCATCGTGCCTGCCGCTGGCCGAAACTAGCCGTGCACGCTGGGTCACACCAATACATCATCATAGGGCAAGCAGGTCCGGCAGGGCAGGAGCCGACGATGCCGGCGAGACCCACAAAAAAGAGAAGGACCAGTGATCAGAGTGGAGTTTGGCAACGGTGAAAGATTCTTTTGAAAAGCCATCCATTCGGACGCCACCAAGAGCCTAGAATATTATTCCGTAGTAGCTTGCCATTCCCCTTTTTAGCTGCAGGATCGCTGTCTAGCACTCTAGCAGCCTAGCTGCTCAGTGTATACGAGCTTTTGGCGGTGAAAACTTGGTGGGTGACGAATGAATTATCAGCGCCACGCAATTTTGGCCACTGAAGACCCCTCCATGGGCTGACGTGTGACAAAAGCAAATTGTGGGGTAAATTCCAATCCGGGATGGCTCACGTTTATTTTACCTCATCGAAACCCGGTGGGAAACGGTTTACAGTCGGCCTCGGCTTGTACGTATGCAGAGTATGTTTTGCGTAGTGAGAGGCTCCATGGAACTGCAATTGTGAAGCAGAAAGTGATCCATACAGTAAAGAATGGAGCTGGTGCGATGAAGGTGAAGTATTATGCTGCGCCTAAGAACGGCTACGGTTGTCTCATGAAGCGCTCCAGGGGGTGGCGGTCAGTTGCTTCCTAGGTCAAGAATATCCTCAAGATCCTCCAAGTCGTTTTCATCCACATTTTCATTTTCATTTTCATTTTCAATTCCATTTTCATTCTCATTTTCAGTATCCTCTCGCGCATCATCTGCAAGATCTTTGCTATGGTAGAGCAGTCGAATCCTGTTGACCAGTGCTATTTCGTCCCTGCTGGCACCCTCACCGGTCAGTTTCGCAAAGGGCTTGTTATCCTTGGTAATCCGGTCCGGGAGGCTGAAGGCCACCTTGGCGTACGACTCATCCGAGAGACGCTGTGTCCCCTCGAGAGCAGCGTGAATCTTGTGCTTCATGATGGTTCGTACTTTCGCCACTGTCCCATGATGATACCATCCGTCACTCTCAACATGACACTTCTCCCTCAAGTTCTTAGTCGCCAGCACTTCCCTCAGCACGGGATCCGTGACATCGCAGACCTGCCATATCTTGCCATCTCTGCTCACATTCACACCATCGAACAAGTGACTCTCTCTGCGCACTTCTTGCTCTGTTCTTGTCCGAGCCGCTCGTTGCCCTGTGCCCAGACTTCTTCTGTACCGCTCCCGAGGTTCAAACATAAACATGAAGGTTTGATAGATCCTGTTCTCCGGACCTGCTCGGGGGTCGAATCCGAATCGTATGACGGCCTTTTGGTAGGCGCCTGCGTTGAAGGTATAGCCTATGTATTGGAATATAGATTTGGTGACATTCACCCCAAGGCTTCTCCACTCGTCCCCCGAGATACAGTTTCCCAATGCTCTCCGCGTGAACACAGGTCGAGATCTAAGCAATTTCTTGGCCTCCGCGATGACCCGTTGCAGTGCGGGCTCAAGCGTTGAAATCAATGGCAGGTCCGGAGAAGGACCTGCTGGAATCTGTAACGCGTCGGCAGCTACCTCTTGTGTTTTGGAACGAGGTGCAATCTGAGTGTTCTCGGTGTGGAGATTTCCTCGCCTATCCACCACTGTAGAGACCCCAGGATTTTGCCGGTAGGCATATTGGAAAGGGACAGCAGCCTGCGACCAACGTGGAGGAGGGATGATTTCGCTGGAAGTTTGGATTCCTTTGGACATGTCGAGCTTGAATTCCTTCATCTTCTGAAAATCGAAGGGAAGGATTTTCTCCTGCATCTTTTGCATGAAGGGACTGTCCGCGGTTGACTGGACAAAGTCGGGCAGACTACGGAAACGATGTGTCTGGTTGATAAGTCCGATTGGGTCTATGATGGTGCGCTCGGGATTGTCTCGCATGCTCCGGATGAAGCTGCCGTCCTCTGTTATTGCTTGCGCCAGCGGCTGCTCAGAAGACCCTGGGCTGGCGGCAGTGGAGTTGGATGGGGCATCGCAACTATCGCGGAACGGGTCATCAGTCCCTCGCTTTCGCTTGCGTCCCGTTCGTTTCGGAACGGTGATCTTAAGCAAAAGGTCCTGGGTTTGGACAAGCTGAGAATGCAAAGGTTTTGAATTTCTATTGCCAGGCTTTTGGTACAATTGTGCTTGAGAGGGACCGTTACCATCTTCACGCAAGAGCTACGCCAATCAGCATTGACGTCCCATTCTGACCAAGTTGGTTGACTGACTAGTTGAAGCTTGGGAATGCCTCCAAGTGAGTCTATGCCTCTATCTAAATTTCGAATGATGTAAGGATGCTCAATGCTGACAATGTTTTGACGCGGAATGCTGTACCGCGAATCCTGTGCATGATATTGAATTTTGGAAGAGGGATTGTCTGGTGCCTGGCTGATGGCTGCTGCATCCTCCATAGCTTCAGAGCTCTGGATGACAACCCTCGCAGATTCACCTAATCCTAAACGCTAGTGAATCTGCAAGTTATTGAAGTAAGGATGGTACAAGTGTTTCATCTAGAGAATATGACTACGGAAATACGCTAGCACGTGACGAGCCCCACCGCCCAAATTAGGTTACTCGCTTCCCTGGTGGTGCTGGCGCAAAAGTCAGGCCATAGATGGATGGGGGACGTCGAACTTGAGTTGACGAGGTTAGCACGACTTGGAACAGCATATTCAGCACGACAATCACGCCTCGCACCCCGTTGACCGAATCCCAAGTGCTTTCACTTCTATCCTCGCGACAAGGACCATCTTCATTGGACACTCGACGTTTGCTCTCCTGGCGGCGCACTTGCCCTCGCACCCTTCAGCCATCTTCCAGAATAAACCAAGCGCGGAAAAGTATTGGAACAACGGCATGATTCTCTGAACTGACCATCCTTTCCAATGGTGCGCTCGCGTCTCGATCATCTGACAAAACATTGGCGCCTCTGCACATTGCACAAGCTTGCCGTCGTCCCGTCAACTATCCAACGGGGCTACCTACCAACAGCCCATCACCTTTCACGGTAGTATCCGGAGCTTCGCAGAATGAAGGGATTCAAGAACAGAGTGGTGAGTGAAGCCCCGCGCTCAAGATGCCTCGATCTATCTCTGGTGTGAGATTGAAGCTAATCCGTCACGGGCAGCTTTCGAGAGCAAGTAGGGAGAACAGTAAATCCAAAAGCAAAAAAGAGGGGGGATCTGGGACTGCCAGTCCCTCTGCATCGACTTCGAACGCTACGCTGGTAGGGAGTACAAACTCTCCCACGACCTCAGCCCACGGCACCCCATCGTCTTCCACCACAACATTGACCAATTCAATCAACAAACCCTTACCCGGAGGTGAGAACGGCATGACGGCTCACGGACACGGCTCCAACCTCCATGCGTCGCCCCAAGGCACTCCGAACTCAGCTCCAGCGGGTGGGCTAAACCCGACCTCACAGCAACACCAAGGTCAGCCAGGTGGACCGGGTACACCGACCAGGTCAGGCCCAGGAGGTCCACCAAATGTCATCATAAGTCCTAGCTCTGGAAGCATGCCACATGTGCCACCTCCTGGCGCCATAGAAGCCATGCCAGGTGACCTCGCACCCCCCCGGCCTGGTCAAAAGCAACCCTTCCAAGGTCTGTCTGCCACACCCAAGGATGGCTCCATCCCTTCCGACGGCGTTCGCACCCCAAGAAGACAGCATTCGTCTCGATTCGACATATCCGATCAACGCCAACGAGAGTTGGAAAAGTTGCCGGGCTTTCATGAGGTGCCGCCGAACCGCAGAGAAGAGTTGTTCATGCAGAAGATTGATCAATGCAACATCATCTTCGACTTCAATGATGCTTCTGGCGATATGAAGTCGAAAGAAATCAAGCGTCTGGCCCTGCATGAGCTCTTGGACTACGTGGCCAATAACAGGCAGGTGATAACCGAAAGGATGTATCCGAGGGTGGTGGAAATGTTCAGCAAGAATCTCTTTCGGCCAATCCCACCCCCGATGAATCCGCAAGGTGAAGCTTTCGACCCAGAGGAGGATGAGCCTGTCTTGGAAGTTGCGTGGCCTCATATCCAAGTCGTCTACGAATTCTTCCTCCGCTTCATCGAGAGTCAAGACTTCAATACCAATATTGCCAAGGGCTTCATAGACCATGGCTTCGTKCTACAGGCAAGTTTCTCATGCTGTACCCACAGAGCGCTCACTGACCATCGATAGCTCCTCGAACTGTTTGACTCGGAAGATCCACGTGAACGAGACTTTCTGAAGACGACGCTGCATCGAATATACGGCAAATTCCTCAATCTCCGTTCCTACATCCGCAGATCCATCAACAACGTTTTCTTCCAATTCATCTATGAGACCGAGAGGTTCAATGGGATCGCCGAGCTGCTGGAAATCCTCGGGTCGATCATCAACGGCTTTGCATTGCCCCTCAAAGAGGAGCACAAGCTCTTTCTCACCAGAGTCCTGATTCCGTTGCACAAAGTCAAGAGCTTGAGCATGTATCACCCTCAGCTTGCGTATTGCATCGTGCAATTCTTGGAAAAGGATGCTGCTCTCACCGAAGAGGTTGGTGCCTTGGCTTTGAACCCTTACTGCTTTGATGAGCAGCTGACTGACCGTCATAGGTGGTGCTCGGACTGCTGCGGTACTGGCCAAAAGTCAATAGCACGAAGGAGGTCATGTTTTTGAATGAAGTCGAGGACATCTTTGAGGTGATGGACCCCGGAGAATTCGCAAAGGTCCAGGAGCCTCTGTTCCAGCAGCTGTCGAAATCCGTCGCGAGCCCACACTTTCAGGTATGTTGGTTTTCTCCGTTGAAGCAGCCAACTAGTCCGTTAATGTATGATGTAAAGGTCGCAGAGCGTGCCCTCTACTTTTGGAACAACGAGTATTTCTGCAACCTCGTCAGTGACAACGTCGAGGTTATCCTGCCCATCATGTTTCAGCCACTGTACGAAAATTCCAAGGGTCACTGGAATCGGACGATTCACGGTATGGTTTACAATGCGATGAAGCTTTTCATGGAGATCAATCCCCAGCTCTTTGACGAATGCTCCGACCACTACCGTGAAACGCTTGCCACTGAAGAGCAGACGAAGCTCAGCCGACTCGATAAATGGGATCAATTGCGGGCCATGGCTCAGAAGCATACCAAGAACGCAGAAAGCGTGATTCCCCCTTTGACTGATCGCTTGGGCAACAGGATCAAGGCTCCATCAAGGATTGATGAGGACTCCATGACACACGATAGCCAGCAAAGGCTCGATGCCCTACGGCTGCAGGACGAGACCGGGACGGGCAGGCGAAGGAAAGGTTCGGACTCGCTGGTGAGTTCTATATGCCGATGCTCAAGACATGCTCGAGACTTGTCAGCTCTAACGCTATCAATCTAGCCCCGTCAAGATCCAGCTGCAGAAATCCGTCAACGGATGGAACGGAGCGAGTCGAGTGGCTCGATCCCACAGCCACCAACCACTCGGCAAGACATGCTGAACAACGTTCCCCGTGCCGGCTGAACAGGATATGATAGTAGGTGATGAATGTGTACGTTTTCCGGGAGACCGTGTGAACTTTCGTTGTCCTCCATGTGCTGGAACGAGGCTTCAGATGCCCATCGGTAACAGGGAGAGGTCGCTTGCAAAGGCATAGACGGGAGCGGGCGTTTAGTCACGGTTGATCCATGAGTAGAGTGTGAAAATGAGGACAGCATTCTGCCTTGCGAACGGCACTGCAGACTTTGTTTTTGAATTCGGAGTTACATATTGAAAGTCTGATCCTAGACCTTCTATATAGCAGCAGCAGCMACCGTCATCGGTCCATGAAAATGCCCAAAATCAGGCTCCTCCAACGCCGTGCTGGTATGTGAAAACGCTCACCAAGTGAAAGTGGAGGTTAGACTAGTGATGTCTTTTTCTTGATTCCCAAGCCCGCCGAAAAGTCCTTTTTCTTCTTCACAACCTTCTTGAACGTTGGAGGTGGCATTGCGGCCGTCGCCTCTTCCCCTGAGAATGATTTCGTTGCTGCTATACCGTTTGCTCCCGAGTCCGGCCGCTCCACAGCGTCCCCCTCAATGTCCGTCCCTTTGGCGAATGCCTTCCTGGCTTCTTCTGCGTCCGCCAATTCAATCATTCTCTTCTCTTCTTCCGCCTGTCGTCTCTTGTCCTCGGCAATCTGTAGAGCAGCGTCGACCTCCCCCTTCCCCTCGGCCCTCTGTATCCTCGCATTCCTCGTCCGGATCTCATCCAGCGCATCTGCGATATCCATCTCCCGTTTGGCGTCAACCACTTTCGCTTCCAGCTGCTCCATCGCCCCGCCCTGGGCAGCCTCCTCAGCCTCGAGCCTATCCAGCATCTCCTCTTCGGTCTCCATGTCCTTGTTCTCGCCGTCGCCGGTCCGCCAGGGTTCAAAATTCCTCTTCGCACCCCTCTCGCACGTATAGTCCATTCCCTTGGGATCGGTCTTGAACGTGATCTCGGCAGAACATCTCGTACATCGAATGTAAAACCGGATGATGGTGATCCCCATGTACTTCTCATCCGTGGTTTCCTTGCGGGCGTTAAATTTGCGACCTTTGTATATGTACTCGCCGCACGCCAAACATTTCATGCTGAAGGGAGCCATCAAGCGCACAGTCTGGACTTTCGGACCTGGGGGGCCGGGAGCTTTCTTGGTGCGAGTGATCTTGGAAGGATCAAAGTCAGGGGGGTAGTATTTGGTCAAGACCTTGCGTTCTGACATGTCGGCGGCGAAGGGGAAGAATCGAGCAAGGACTCCAGGAGTATCACCAGGTGTGGCAGAGCCTCGAGTTTCTGTTCTGGATAAATCTGAGACTGCGAGAAAGCGTCAGGGCGACGTGAATGTTCTCTGTGTGGCGTAATTATAGCTGCACCAGGCTGTTCGTGGCTGAGGTGGCTGATGGATTTTGGATCTCGGAGATAATTGAAATAAAACACTGTACCTTACAAGCGGCGGGAGTCTTGGCCAGGTACATCAARCGAAGCCAATAAGATCCTTTTCTGCCTCGGGACAACGCTGCGGGCCGGTATCGTATCTCCGACCAACCCCTAGCGGTAATGGCCTCGCAGCGAATCCAATCCCCCAGAGCTTTTTGATGCTTCARTCCCCAAAGCGCGACGTTCTTCAACCCACTCTCCTTCGCCCCATTTTCCTCTCCATTGCCTGTCAACACGATCCCACCGTTCGCTCTTGACTGAGACGGACRTCAGAGCTCTCTCTGCGCAACATGAGCCTTCTCCACCCTCAGGATTTCTTCCCTCTTGCTCACATTGAGCTGCCCGCCTTGCCCGCTCTGCTCACACCTTAACGTGCTTCAGTCGGCTCTTCTTTGGGACCACGAATCGATCGTGGCTTGTCAGACTGCTCTGCCTTCCTACAGCTGCTTCAACCTGGCAATCTTTCAGAATGGGGGAAAGGAACATAGACACGTTCGCCCTCAGGCTGAGCGATCCAAATCTCTGTATAGGACTCTTTCCCGCCCTTGCCCGAGTGAGGTCGCTTACATTGGTATAGCTACTCCGCAGAAGCTTAGCACTGCCATAGAGCTACGAGACAACATCGATCTACTATGCAGCCCGCAAGCTTATCCACCTCTTCTCAAGAGGTTGGTCCCCATCTTTATGAAACTCTTGGAGGCCCCTCCAGTGTTCGTCACCAACGCAGAGCACAAACTACGGAACTGCATCCTCGAGATCTTCCATCGTCTGCCGATGAGCCATACCGAAGCCCTCAAACCCTATGCGCCCGGCATCGTGGACATGCTGCTTGGTCTGGTCAGAGTGGAGAATGAGGAGAATGTGATACTATGCATGAAAGCTATCATGGACCTCGAGCGCCATCAGCCCGAGGCAACGAGTTCGAAAGTGCAACCTTTCCTCGACCTCATCCAGGAGATGTTCGCCGCAATGGAGGGRGTTGTCAAGGAAACCTTTGACACCTCACCACAGCCTGCTGGTACAGGCGCCACACCCAACAATCAGGCGTTCCAATCGCCACGGCCAGGATCGCCGGCCGCTTCGACCACCACAGACATAGGCATCGATACCCCGGCAATCCGTCCATTACTCAAGGGCATGCAATCATTCAAGGTCTTTGCCGAATGCCCCATCATCGTCGTATCTATTTTCCAGACCCACCGTAACTGCGTTACACCCAATGTGAGGAAATTTGTGCCCCTGATCAAGAAGGTCCTTACCTTGCAAGCTGGCCCGCAAGAACGCGCACACGCGGACGCTGCCAGTCGAAGTGAAGTATTCATTGGTGTCAGCAGTGAAATCAAAAACCGCCACGCTTTCGGCGAACTGATCACCTCTCAAGTGAAGATGATGAGCTTTCTGGCCTACCTGCTTCGAGTCTATCAGCAGCAACTCAATGACTTCTTACAAACCCTTCCCGACATTGTCATCAGACTGCTGCGCGATTGTCCAAGTGAGAAATCGGCCACCAGGAAGGAACTCCTTGTGGCGATTCGGCACACAATCAACTTCCAATTCCGCACCATCTTTCTCAGCCGACTTGACGATCTTCTGGATGAGAGGACATTACTCGGGGATGGGTTGACCGTCTATGAATCGATGCGACCTTTGGCCTACAGCTTGCTGGCAGACCTCATCCATCACGTGCGAGAGAAGTTGACCCGGAATCAGATCTGCAAGACGGTAGCAGTCTTTTCCAAGAACCTGCATGATACCTTCCCCGGTACCAGCTTTCAGACCATGAGCGCAAAGCTGTTACTCAACATGGCTGATGTCATTGCTGGCCTCAAGGACAAACAAGACGCCCGGCACATCCTCATCGATATCTTGAATGCCATTGCCGAAAAGTTTGCTGACATGAACCATCATTATGACAATGCGGTCAAGCTGTCCAAAGATTGCAACAACACCTCCATTGATTCTAATGCAGAAGATCACTTGGTCAGCAAGGACTCTCCTCTTGACTGGGACGAAGTCGACATTTTCCATGCTACCCCTATCCGACTATCCAATCCCAAGGATCGTGGTGCCAACCCGGTAGAGGACAATAAGTTCCTGTTCAAAAATCTCTTGACTGGATTGAAGGGCATGTTCTACCAACTGAAGATTTGCAACCCGACAGGCCTCGTGTTTGACAGTGCGAATGCGCCTCCGAATTGGCCAGAGGTATCTCACGGCTACAGTGCCGAGGAAGTCGAGGTCGTCAGAAAGCTCTTCCGCGAGGGTGCTCATGTGTTCCGATACTATATGTTGGAGAAACCGTTCGCCGAGACGAGCTCTTCCAATCCGGTGGACTTTTTGACCAACAATTATGGTGTGCAGAGTGGCAATGGCAAGGAGGAAAAAGACCTGCTCGAAATCTTCGCCACCGTCTTTCACAGCATCGATCCAGCCACTTTCTATGAAGTCTTTCACGCCGAGATCCCTGTTCTGTACGATATGATGTTTGACCATCCGGCCTTGTTGCACGTTCCCCAATTTTTCCTTGCAAGCGAGGCCACTTCTCCGGCTTTTGCAGGCATGCTCCTCCAGTTTCTCATGGAACGCATCGCCGAAGTCGGGACGTCTGAAATGAGGAGATGTGCGATACTCCTTCGCCTGTTCAAACTTTCCTTCATGGCAGTGACGCTTTTCAGTCAGCAGAATGAGCAGGTCCTGCTTCCTCATGTCACGAAGATTGTGACTCAATCCATCCAGCTTTCAACCACAGCAGAGGAACCAATGAACTACTTTTACCTCCTGCGATCGCTCTTCCGCAGCATCGGAGGCGGTCGATTCGAGCTCCTCTACAAGGAGATCTTGCCTCTCCTGGAAATGCTTCTTGAGGTCCTGAATAACCTGCTGCTGGCCGCTCGGAAACCCCAGGAACGCGATCTTTACGTCGAGCTGTGTCTCACTGTTCCGGCTCGGTTGAGCAATCTGCTTCCTCACTTGAGCTACCTGATGCGGCCACTGGTTGTTGCTCTCCGGGCGGGCTCTGATCTTGTGGGACAAGGACTCAGAACTCTGGAGCTGTGCGTTGACAACCTGACCGCCGAATATTTGGACCCGATCATGGCTCCCGTCATTGACGAGTTGATGTCTGCGCTGTGGGATCATCTCAGGCCAACCCCATACAGCCACTTCCATGCCCACACAACCATGCGGATTCTCGGCAAGCTCGGAGGTCGGAACAGAAAATTCCTCAATCGACCCCCCGAGCTCGACTACCAGCAATTCGCCGATGATGCCCCCAGCTTCGACATCAAGCTCATTGGTTCGGGGAA
The DNA here is from genome assembly GCA_001956345.1 of Ramalina peruviana. Taxonomy (NCBI): domain Eukaryota; kingdom Fungi; phylum Ascomycota; class Lecanoromycetes; order Lecanorales; family Ramalinaceae; genus Ramalina; species Ramalina peruviana. The sequence goes on along the minus strand of MSTJ01000165.1, from coordinate 9,426 downwards.
AGACCGGCCGTTCCCTGCAAGTATTGGCGTTGATCTTGCAATTGCAAGACTGTCAGAAGCACCTAAAGCCGCACAACTCAAAAAAGTAGACCCGTTCTACAAGCAACAAGCGTTCCGGCTCATAAGTGCGCAAATCAAGATGTATCTCGGCTTCGACCATCTTCCTGAGGATCTGACGCAATCGGTGAGGCTGCAAGCCAATGACTTGCTGGCTGGAAATTTTGATGCCCTTCCGGACTCAAAACAACCACCAGACAGAGAGAAATCCGTGGCGAAGAAGAACGTTCAACAGGAAACCTTCAAGAAATTGCTCAAGGCATGCATTCTGGCATCGACTTTGCCTGATATTGGGGCCTCGGCAAAACCGCTACTGGCGGACATTTGCAGACATCTGACCATCATCGAGGTCGCTCGAGCTCTGAACCATGGCAAACAGTTGAAGAAAGGCTTCGATGTCAACGCGGGTGAGGGACCTCTTTGCCTTGATAGTCGGGTACTCGCCGATGCTATTGCGGAATCTTTGTCTTCCGATAGAGTCCTCGTCCGAGAAACGGCCGAGCTATGTATGAGGGTGGTCTACGACGCAGCTACAGTCATCTTTGGCTCACCAAACAGGGTCGACCGGCTTCCATTCTTTCCGCACCTCACGAAACTATTCTGTCATAGGTGTTTTGAGGAGGATTGGTATGTCAAGGCAGGAGGGGGTCTGGGTATCAAGTACCTCGCCACAAATCTCGACTTGGGGGATGACTTCTTCAAGCTCAAGCAGATCGAGCTCGTTCGCGCTCTCATGTATGTCATGAAAGACATGCCACTGGACCTACCGGCCAACACCAGAGTCCAAGCATTCAATTCTCTTGAGATGATCATTCGAAGATGCAATACACTTGCCACGAAAGAGTCCTTATCAGATGAGAAAAGCGCGCTTCGACATCTCTGTACAATCTTGATAAGTGACCTAATGCACATGAACAGACACGTGAGGCATGCCGCTCGTCGAGCTTTCGCAATCCTTGCCGAAGTGATTGGTGTTGAGGTCTACGAGCTTATATTGCCCGTGAAGGATAGTCTGCTCCAGACCATCTACATGAAGCCACTGCGCGCGCTTCCCTTTCCAACCCAAATTGGTTACATTGATGCAATCTCTTACTGTCTGGAATTGCAACACGACATTATCGAGATCAACGAGGCCGCACATAGGCTCTTTTCGGAATCCATGGCTCTTGCAGATGCTGATGATAACGCACTGACTCCTAAGCCTGCCGAGTACAAGGTGGCCCAACAAATCATTGACCTGCGGGTCTCTTGCATCAAGCTGCTGGCACTCGCCCTTGGCACGGCAGATTATAGCTCGCAGTCACAGAGTCAGAACCGAAGTCGTATCATTGCAGTCTTCTTCAAATCGTTGTATTCTTCGTCCGTACAAGTCATCGAAGCTGCAAACACTGGTCTCAAGGGCGTGCTCCTGCAAACCAATAAGCTGCCTAAGGATCTTCTGCAAAATGGGTTACGACCGATTCTCATGAACCTACAAGATCCAGCCAAATTGACCGAGCAAGGTCTGGATGGCTTAGCAAGACTGCTGGCTCTGTTGACAAACTACTTCAAAACCGAGATTGGCGATCGGCTGGTCAACCATATGAATTCGATTGCAAGCCCAACGGTGCTCCAGAAGTCCTCCTTCATGCTGATCGAGCAGCATCCACAGATGAAGATCATCATGGCCACGCTCAACATCTTTCACCTGTTGCCTCCAAGCGCGACCATCTTTATGCAAAATCTCATCGACAGAGTGCTTGATCTGGAGAGAAACCTCCGCCGAACACTGTCGAGCCCCTTTCGAGAGCCATTACTGAAATATCTCAACCGTTATCCCAAGGAGTCCTGGTCATTTTTCTCTGATCGGCTATCTGACCTGCARTATGGTAGATTCTTTGCGCAGCTTCTTGCCCATCAACAAAGCTCACCATTAAGAGAGGAGCTGAGGTCCGATATTGATAAATTACTGCAAGCCACATTTGGTCAAGAAGATGCCGAGAAGAAGCCTCTCGCGTACATCAATGGGATCCATGTCTTTTACTCATTGCTCACCGATAAACCGGGTTGGATCGCTGACCAGACGAAAGTCCGTTCGGATCTCATGCGCGCCGGCAAAGAGCTTCACGCCACCTTCCTTTCGCGCAATCTACCCTCTTCTCTGCGGTTGGCTGCCGAACAAGCTTCTGAGCAGCTGATGAAGATTTTTGTGAAATACATGGAGTCGCAGCCTCGCGACTTGGAGTTTCTATTCTACCTAATCGAGGTCATCAAGTCTGAGGAGTTGCAGGAGCAGCCATGCTTTATCAAATACATCTATAAGCATATCGTCGAGAGTGAGGACATTGACTACTGGCGAAGCATTGCCATCCGGACGCTAGATCTCTACAGCGTGCGGACTTCAACACCAAGGACCAAGAGCTTTGCATTCAAGTACCTTCTTAATGCAATCTTCGCCAAGGACACCATGAGGTCTTGGGAGGCTGCGGCAAAGGGTTTGACAAGGCAACCTCTTATCGACAAGAGCATCGTTGATGCCATACATAGCAAGATCTGGAAACCTCAGACGGCAGACACTAACGAAGAAGGCGCACAGCCGGGGGCTGACTACTCTAGGCTTGAGCTTCTGCAGTTGTCCGCCTTTCTCCTCAAACACCATCATGGCCTGATAGCCGAGACCAGGAAAGACATTATGAAGTTCGGCTGGAGCTACATCAAGCTTGAAGACGTCATTAACAAGCACGCGACATATGTCATGATTGCCTTTTTCGTGGCTCAGTACGATACCCCCGTGAAAATCACGACGCAGATCTATCAGGCTTTGCTCAAGGCTCACCAGAATGAGGGTCGAGCTCTGGTTGTGCAAGCTCTCGACCTCATTGCACCTAAGCTCCCTGAACGTCTTAAGGGACAGAGCGATCCCAGGTACCCGCTATGGGCGAGATGGCCCAAGCGCATCCTATCTGAAGAGAACTCGAATCTGCAGCAGCTCATCGGGATCTTTCAGTTCATGGTGCGGCATCCGGACCTGTTCTACGAGGCAAGGGAGCATTTCGTACCCCAGATCATTCCTTCACTGTCCAAGATTGCACAGCTCCCGACCCCGTCTAATGAGCACAAGAAGTTGGTTCTGAACTTGATCCAGATGATCCTTGCCTGGGAACAGAGACGACTGGGGAAGATAGAGCCGCAGCCAATTCAATCGGCTCCAGAGCTGTCCCCGGCAAAGAGAAGAAGGCCAGAAGCAGTCAATGGGTCCGTATCCCCTGCACCAAGCTCTTCGACTCATCCTTCTAGCGATCGAGTCGAGTACGTGATCTCAACCCCACTCAGGGTGATGCTCATCAAATATCTCACCTCGTTCATTGGCATCATTCCCGAACGTTGTCCAACCCTAGCCTTCAGGTACAGAGATCTTCAATCCACAACTCCATCAGCCCAACTGCCTCCAAGTGACATGGCTAAGAAAGCTCTGGGGCTGTTCTATGACCTTCTGAGGCCAGACATGTGGTCAGATCTTGACATTGATCTCTTTCCACGTGTCACCGAGGGCACCCTTGCGTCCGAGAGGACTGATAGGGGGGATGAGAAGACCATCACCAGCATCGTGAACGTTTTGCAAATCCTTCGTATTGTACTTGATACGAAGACCGATGACTGGGTGATCTCACAATTGTCTCTGATCCAAAAATTACTCGACAAGGTCATCAAGTTCGACAATCCCGAGGTACAGGACTGTCTGCATTCTGATGCGGTCGGACTGGATGGTGATCGGCAGATCAAACCTTTATTGCCTCGGATCATGCAAGCGCTTCCTCAAGAAACAAGAGAGGAAGATGAGATGGAGGTCGACAGCCCGGAAACAATCTTTATGAACTTCGTCCTAGGCGCTGCGATCTCGACAATGGAGAACAGTAATCTGGTCGCAAGCATCAACATCTTCTCAACCTTGTCTCGAACCCGACCTGAGACAATGGATCCACACATCGTGACTGTGATGCGGGCCGTGCAAGGAAAACTCGCCAAAGATCAAGTGTCACCTTTACCACCGGGTGGTGGGCAACCTTTGCAACCAGGTTCTCGAGGCCCGGATGGCAGTATCATACCTGGCCCAGACGAGAGGGAGCTCAAATTGTCGACGAACTTGATGCTGAAGGCTATTGATATCATCTCCTCGAGAATCAACGATCTAGGAGATCAAAGACGACCATTCCTCAGTGTCCTGGCTTCTCTGGTGGAGCGGTCCCCCAATGTCGAGCTCTGCGAGAAGATCCTGCACCTGGTGGAATCCTGGGTCTTCGATTCCAGCCACGCATTTCCTACTCTGAAGGAAAAGAACGCCGTTCTGCACAAGATGTTGATGTTTGAATCCAGAAATGATAGTGGGCTGCTGAACAAATTCTTGGATCTGGTGATTCGCATTTATGAGGACCCCAAGATTACGAGAACGGAGCTGACGGTCCGACTGGAGCACGCCTTCTTGATTGGGACCCGTGCAGTTGATGTTGACATGAGGAACCGTTTCATGAGTATATTCGACCGGAGTTTGACCAAGACGGCGAGTGCGCGTCTCATCTATATTCTCACCCAGCAGAACTGGGACACATTGGGAGACACTTTCTGGCTGAGCCAAGCGATTCAGCTCATTTTTGGCGCAATAGAAACCGACGCCCTGATCAGACTCAATGAGGCGGATATGAAAATGATGTCTCCTCTCCATGCATTCGCAGATTCTGCAGGCGATGCACGCAAGAACGATCTCATGCTCGAGGAGAAGTATGAAGACTTCATGACACAGCATCGGAGGTTTTATACCAAGCTGGCACAGGTCAAGGCGTCGGATGTCCTGGATCCTCTCTGCCAGCTGCAACATACGGATCCCAGCGTTGCATACAGCACTTGGGTGGCCTTGTTTCCGCTCTGTTGGTCATTGCTGTCGCTGGATGATCGTCGAGACCTGGAAAAAGGACTCGTGACTTTGCTGACCAAGGAGTACCACCAGCGGCAAATCGATCGACGACCGAACGTTGTGCAAGCACTCTTGGAGAGTAGTGTCCTGGCACAGCCGAAATGCAAGATTCCACCGCAGGTCGCAAAGTACCTGACGACGACATTTGATGCCTGGTACACGACAGCCACGTCGTTGGAGGAGCAGGTCATGAATCCTTCCCAAGACACAGCCCCTGTACGTGAGAGCAATCTGGATGCTCTTGTATCGATCTATACAGGACTCCAGGAGGATGACTTCTTCTACGGAACCTGGCGGAGGCGCTGCAAATTCGTCGAGACCAATGCAGCGCTTTCTTACGAGCAGATGGGAATGTGGGACAAGGCTCAGTCTCTGTATGAAGCGGCCCAGATCAAGGCCAGGACAGGCGCGACACCATACTCTGAGGGTGAGTACATGCTCTGGGAAGATCACTGGGTGCTCTGTGCGCAGAAGCTGCAGCAGTGGGAAATCTTGCAGGATTTTGCCAAGCATGAGAATTACAACGACCTGAATCTTGAAGCGTCTTGGAGGACAGTGGAGAATTGGACGACAACGGAGAGCATGGAATCACTCGGCTCGCTCATCAAAGCCGTATCGGATGCACCTACTCCACGCCGGTCATTCTTTCAAGCCTTCATCTCATTGCTCCGGTTCTACGATACCGCTGAGAATGCCCGCGAGTACAGCCACCAAGAATTCAACAGAGTGGTTGATGAGTCTGTGCAATTGTCCATCCGAAAGTGGCATCAATTGCCCAGTCGGATCACGAATGCCCATCTTCCCATCCTGCAGAACTTCCAGCAGCTGGTCGAGCTCCACGATGCCAACGTCATCAGCATCAGCCTTTCGCAAACCACCACCACCAACCTGGATGCAAAGTCTACCGAGCTGAAGCTGCTCCTCTCAACGTGGCGGGATCGACTGCCAAACATCTGGGACGACATCAATGCCTGGCAGGATCTCATCACGTGGCGTCAACATATCTTCGGTTTGATCAACCGCAAGTATCTCAATCTGCTGGGACCGGGACAGCAGCAGAGCAATGCAAGCGGCAACTCCTACGCATATCGCGGCTTTCACGAAACCGCCTGGATCATCAATCGATTCGCTCATGTTGCCAGAAAGCATCAGTTACCGGAGGTCTGCATAGCGCAGTTGAGTCGAATCTACACTTTACCCAACATTGAGATTCAAGAGGCGTTTCTCAAGTTACGAGAACAGGCCAAATGTCATTATCAAAACCAAAGCGAGCTCACAAGTGGACTCGATGTCATCAACAACACCAACCTGAACTACTTTGGCAATCAGCAAAAAGCAGAATTCTTCACCTTGAAAGGCATGTTCCTGGCAAAGCTGGGGCAGAAGGATGAGGCAAATGATGCATACGGCACTGCCCTCTACTACGACATTCGCCTGCCCAAAGCGTGGGCTGAGTGGGGATTCTACAACGACTTGAAGTTCAAGCAGGACCCCAGCGACATGATGCCGGCATCGGAGGCGGTCAGCTGCTATTTGGAAGCCGCCAGTCTCTACAAGAATGCCAAGTCAAGAAAGCTGCTGAGCCGGATCTTGTGGTTACTGAGTGTCGACAATAGCGAGGGGAAGATCACGCATGCGTTCGATGAATTCAAGGGGGAGACGCCTGTTTGGTACTGGATCACATTCATACCACAATTGCTTGCAACTTTGACACACCAAGAGGCTAGGATCGGGCACAGTATCCTGTTGAAGATTGCAGCTACATACCCACAGGCACTCTTCTTTCCCTTGAGAACCAAGCGGGAAGACCAGCTGTTCCTGAAAAAGAGCGAGGAGCATAAGGCGAGACAAGCCCAACAGCAGAGCCCCGATAATAAAGCGACGACCGCCTCTAGTGAGCCCACTCAGAGCTCTCCCAATGGGCGACAGAATAGCGCATCGAGACCGGGGACCGCCAGTGGTGAGCAGACATCGAGTGAAAGCAATGGCCCGAAAGCGGAGCAGAATGGGGAAGGGCAAGCTCCTGCCAACGCCAGTACCGAGAACGTCCCTAAGAAACCGTGGGATCTTGTGCAGGATGTCAACGATAAGCTCAAGGTGACTTTCCCACTTCTCGCCTACTCGATGGAGTCAATGGTGGATCAAATCTCCAAGCACTTCAAATGTCCGCCCGACGAAGATGCGTACAGGCTGATTGTCGCACTGCTGAACGATGCTCTGAATGTAAGTCAGGACCTGCACATCTGGGCTGCAGACATGAAGACTGATTCCGAACAGTACATCGGCCGTTCGCCAGCCGCTTACGCGCAAGACTTCAAACTACCCCAGGGCACTGAAGCGAACATTCGAAAGTTCGCCGAGACCATCCTACCGGTGCATATTCGAGGCTCCTTTGAAGAGGACTTTGTGTCGAAGAAGCCTACAATGTACGAATACATTCACAAATTGAAGCGATGGAGGGACAAGTTCGAGGAGAAGCTGGATCGACGAGAGACCACTGTAAGCCTGGAGTCTTACAGTCACACCCTGAGCGAGTTCCGCTTCGCCAAATTTGACGAGGTCGAGGTCCCGGGTCAGTATCTACTGCATCGGGATAAGAATCAAGACTTTGTCCGCATCGAGCGATTTCTGCCCAATATCGATCTGATCCGCAACTCGGGCATCTCTCACCGACGCATCAAGATTCGCGGTCACGATGGCAGTGTCCATGCGTTTGCTGTGCAACACCCGACCGCAAGACACAGTCGAAGGGAAGAAAAGGTGTTGCAGCTGTTCCGGATCTTCAACGGCGTGCTTGCGAAGCGTAAGGAGAGTCGGCGGCGCAATCTCAACTTCACCCTACCCATCATGGTTGCTTTGGCACCGTCCATCCGCCTGATCGCCGATGACGTTTCGTACATCTCGCTTCAAGCCGTTTACGAGGACTACTGTCGTCGGACCGGCGTGAACAAGGATGCTCCGCTTCTCTTCACGTTGGACCATCTGCGCAAAGGCCAGGCTCAGAGCTCGACGGCTGAAGCAGCGACTGCCCTGCGCTTCGAGATCTACACGTCCATCCGCGAGCAGTGGGCGCCTCAGACGATTGCGCTCGATTACTTCAAAGCCGTCTATCCCAACTTTGGGGACTTCTTCCTCTTCCGCAAGCAATTCTCCTACCAACTCGCCTCTCTTACCTTTATGACATATATCTTGCACATGGCCACTCGCTGGCCTAGCAAGCTCAACATCTCTCGGGCCACCGGCAACCTGTGGGGGTCTGAGCTGATACCTGCCTTCTCCCCCCAACGTCCAATCTTTGGTCATACAGAAGCCGTCCCCATCCGTCTCACCCCCAATCTCCAGACTCTCATGGGACCCCTGGCAACCGAAGGTCTCTTCGCTCCGGCGCTGATGGCTATAGCCATGTGTTTGACGCAATTTCATGATCAAGGCAGTGAACTGGAGCAGCAGCTGTCGATCTTTGTACGGGACGAGATCAACTTCTGGCATATGCAACAACGACAGCGTCAACCTCAGGAAAATCAACTGAGGGAATACGTGCAAGGSAACGTCGACTCGGTGGTGAAGAGGGCCGTCAGCCTGGCCATGCCGCCCGATGGGGCTACTCCGGCGAACCAAACGGTGGTGGATCTGGTGGCTAAGTCGGTGGATCCTAAAGCCCTCGCGTGCATGGACACGCTCTGGATGGCGTATTTGTGATTGTCTCGTGAATGAGCTCGGATGGATGGGCTTTTGAAATTGCAGCAAGGCGTTTGGATGATTGTATCTTTCAGGTCATGAGCACTTCTAGCGAGGCGTTGAAGGGACAGGAACATGGCAAACAGCAAGATGGCTAGATTTCCATGGCGTTTTAGGAGGCCTGCAGTGTAGATTTCATCCAACTGATTGTGACCTTACGCTTCAGTCTCGAAAATTGAAAAGGCGGCATCTCAAATAGAAACGTTGACCCCCAGTCAAACGTCACAATGAACCTGATTGGGAGAAAGTCCATGCTGTGCAGCGTTGATTTATGTAAAAGCGGGCCATTCAACGTCGATCCGAACACATCATCAATGCAGCCTTGGAGCTCTCATACAATCGCCATAGCGGCTCCCAYAGTATATCACCAGAATGGACGCGCCCTGTGGCCCAAGAGCAGTAGGCATAGCAYATAGAGCGCAATAGCATCCCTRACGATGTGATCCCTAAACCCATCACACTCATGTCGGAAGATCTGGACAACGAGATCGAAGCCATCCGGGCCATCTACGATGATCACACCATCCGCCCCACCACCCCCGACAACAACAACAACAACGACAAAGCCATCTACATCTTCTCCATCCCCCCCCACCACGACGTCTCCGTCCGCCTCCACTTCCCCAGCACTTACCCCGCGCACGCCCCGCCCCAGACCCGGGGGGTGGAGAGCACGGGCCCCA